>JAPEKN010000027.1:48286946-48300638 GCA_028877435.1 Cathorops dasycephalus
TTGACCTTAGACCTTTTGATCTCAAAATCTAATCAGTTCATCTTTGTCCCAAAGTGCACAAATGGTGCAAGTTTGGTGAAATTCCTGTCATTAGCCTTTGAGATATCACGTTCACAAGGTTTCGGGACGGATGGATGCACGGACGGACGCACAACCCGAAAACATAATGCCTCCTGCACCTTACGGTGGCGGAGGCATAAAAAAGCATATATCACAATGACCAAATTTCAGAGGGAACTAAATTTCACCGATTTTATGAAATTGAAAGGCCATCTTGCTTTAAAACCATTTAGAAATTTTATAGCTTTATCTGGCTGCAGTCTTTAGTTTTAACAATGATGAAGCAATATGACAAAGGTTCATATTGGCTGCATACCTGCAGATTGGTTCCCCACTGTGCTTTGCCTTCAAGTAGCGCATCCAGTACGCCACGGCTTGGTTCTCCACTGCCTGGGTCGTTTCCACTCACTACATAGTAAGCAGCACGCACCCGTTTGAAAAATTCTTGGTCTACATTTTTAGCACTGCAGTGATTTGGAATGTAGGCAAGGTCAACATAGAAAGCTGGTCCAGGGGAAGCTCCAGAGGTGGACTTCTGGTTCGAAACTGAAAGGACAATGATTAAAAACAAAGAGGTTAGATTTTTATGTCTAGCACTAATTCTGATTTTTTTTTTTGAAAGAACTTGCTGGGTAACATACCTGTATTGCTCTTTACACCATTGACAAGTCCTTTTCCTGGATAGTTGTCTCCCTTAGAACCCTGTGTCTCAGGCGTGCGAGACACACGGAGGGTCTTCTCAGAATCTAATCTTTTAATAGAAGGGGGATGAGGTGAGGAGTCCTTAGATGTCTGTTTTACAGGCGTTGTGGACCTCCTGCTCCTTCCATCACCTTTACGTGCCGGAGATGCAGACTTCTTCCCTAGAGTTTTCCTCAACCCTTTGTTGGTTTTAAGCTCTTTCTTCATAGGTCTCTCTGTGTGGCTTTGCCCATTTAAAACCGCTTCTGGGTCTACCATGCACACATCAGGTTTGGGGGGTTGAGGGACAGAGTCTTTAATCGGGGCAGGTGGAGGATCATGGGTCCTTGGAGACGATGAGTGGAGACCACCTCCACTTCCACTAGTAGCTGACATTTTGTCCACTGGTAAATGTTCTGCATCCTCATCAGAGTCAAGGTTTCCTTCAGCTGTGATGGATGGACACTCCTCTGTCTCGGGTGGTACATCTGAGTCAGACTGAGAAGGAAGAGACTCGCTCAGAGAGGTTGGAGGAGTTTCTTCTCCTGCAAGTGATACTCCATGTCCACTTGCCATGCCACTTGAAGGAGCATGGACTGCTTCCTTGCTGTCTCCATGGTGGCTATGAGAATGATGACGCTGTTGTTTGTGAGATCGCCTTTTAACAGAGTGTTGTTCACGTTCATCGTCAAAATCATCATCCTTTGAGCGATCACTTCTAACATCCTCCTCTTCCTCCTCACTGGATAAATGATGTGGGCTTGGATTAATGAATGATGGTGAAAGTTCTCCTTTGCGATGTTTGTACAGTGAAGGTGAGTGAGAGGAGCTGGTGTCCATGCTGAGTGCAGAAGGTCGAGTAAAATCTACCTCTGATTCAGTAGTAGTAGTAGTAGTAGTAGGCTTAGGGATCTGTTGACTTGAATGAGGCACAGTTAGATCTTTCTGCCCTTTTAAGTCATGTTCTAGCTGTTCTTTCTTTTCTTTCTCCTCTTGCAGATGTTTAGACACATCCAATGCTTTGTCAGGTACAGCTGTCAAACATGTAGTAGTCTCCTGAGTCATCTCAGAGGCAGAGGTGCTTTTTTGAATTGACTCATCTCCATCTGTTTTCTTGGTATCTTTTTCTGGCAAATCTACCTGCACTGGTTGCATTCTCTCTTCTGTCTTGCAGTCAGATTCTTCTTTGACCGTTCCCATCTGTTCTTTGCACTCATCTTTTACTTCTTTCATGAAATCGCCTGTTTCTTTACTCTCTTTCTTTTCTTCAGATTTTTCTTTAACTTGCATTTCTTGCTTCTCCTCTTTCATATCAATCTTTTCATATTCCATCTTATCATCCTCCTTACTCTTCTCTTCTTCTTTTCTCTCTTTCTTCTCATCCATCTTCTCTTTTCCTGGGATTGTCTCCTCTACCTTCGACTCTTCTTTTTTCTCCTTCTGCTGATCCGCTTGATCTTCTGGCTTTTTTGGAGCACAAGCTACCTCATGATCCTTTACATGATCTTTCTTCTCTTCTTTCTCTTTTTCCACCTCTGCCTGTTTTGGCTCTGGTAGGGAAGTGGCACCAACTTCATCTGCTTTACTTGAAACTACATGAGAATCTGTACAAACTTCTGTTGGCCCATTGGATGACTGCTCTACTGACAAATGAGGTGACTCTATCTCCAAATTAGACTGAATGAAGTGCATGGTTGAGGTAACATCAACATGTTGCCCAGGCAATAACTCTGTGCTTCCTTTCGGATCATGGGGTGTAACTCGGTCACATTCAATTCTACAAGGTAAGGTCCCTTCTTCTTGTTCAGTCTCAGTGGATTCTTCATGGGAGTGTTTTTCTGATGAGTCAGCTTTCTTTAATGGAGCAATATCAAACATAGGAGGTGAAGCAGAAACTACTTCAAGCTGCTGAGGTGCAGTTTTTGAAGAATCAAGGGCTTTTGAGCACTGTAGGTCAGTCGCCAACATGTCTTTTTGGTCAGATGGCTGATCTTTGTCTGATTTAATACTTGCTAATTCTTCCTCTGACTTTTCCTCTGCTGATGATACCTGGTCCTGAAGGAAAGATTTAGTCTCCTCCAGGGGACTGAGTGGAGAAAACCTTGCAAGACTGGACACGGACTCCGCTGTTGCAGATGTGATCCTTTCAGAAACTTCCATGGCTTCATCTCTTGACTGTACCCCAGAGCTTAAATAGGATGAATCTATTGCAAGAGATTCCTCTTCTTTGAAAGAAGAGTACTCAAAGGATATACTATCTGCATCAGTCCTCAAATGAGCACTGGGAATAGTAATAGGAGTCTCTAAAAGTCCTTCACCAAAGTGTTGACCTGTAGAATAGGAGGCAGAGGTCGACGAGGAATAACTGTAGGATGAAGAGGATGAAGAATGAGTTGTATCTAACATGACAGTTTGAGCACCTGCTCCCTCGTGCTTTTTATCAGAGGTCTTCTCTAAGTCACATTCATGCTTATGCTCACTAGTCTTGCTTAGATCAGGATGTGGCAAACTGCTGTCTTTTTCCTTTGGCTGCTCAATGCTTGTGCTTACCACCTCGTATGTAGATGCAAGACCTGCTGTAACAACGTCTTTAGTAAATGATTCAGCTGTCTCCCCCTGTAAAGGATCTTTTGAAGCTATTGATACAACATCCTCCTTCTGGCTTTCAGTAGAAGAGTATTCTGCTACACATGGCTGCTCTTGTTTTTTCTCACTTGATTTCTGATCCATTGCATCAGATACAGCTTTGGATTCTTTCTCAGAAATCTCTCTGGCACCTTTTTCCATACCCAAATCACTGATCTCCTCCTCTTCTTCACCTTCCTCTTCCTCACCTTTATATTCACCTCCTTCTTTTGCAAAAATCTGTTCACTTTTGACTGGGTATGTTTCTGTTTCTCCACTTGCCAGCTGTGATTTGCTGGTCAGAGAACTTGAAACAGTTGTGCACTCTGACGCAAGGACGTTGTCCTGCACATGCTGCTCCTCAAGAGATGAATCAGAAACATGGCTGCTTACACCTACAGGAGCTGACTGACTGGGCAGGAGCATTTTCTCTGGTGGTGTAAGTCTACCAGAAGAAGTTTGGTCTTTTTTGCTGTCTGATGAAGCTTCTTCTACTTGCTTTGCTGACTTTATGTCTACCTTGTCTTCACTTGTTTTGGTCTGGCTCTCTGGTATGTTCTCAGTCTGATATGAGGTTGATTGTATCGTTGTGGTCTCTAAGATTTTCTGATCTTGTGAAACCAGCCCATGTTTGGAAGTCAGAACATCTACATGCGTCTCAGCTTCAAGAGATGTCATAGTAATATCAGAGACCTGTTTATGTGATGGAGCCACTGTCTCTTCTATCTTTACATCCTTCACTTTCTCATTAGCAGTGTCTAACTTTTCAGGCTGTGGCAGACTGGATACAGATGGACAAGGTAGTTTTGATGACAATTCAGAGCAAGTGTCTTTTTCTTCTTCTCTACAGAAAGATGTGTCCTCTCTGGCAGGTTCCTTCTCTTTCTCTTTCTCTTCTCTTTCTAATTTCTCTGATTTGTCTTGGACTTCACTGGAAGTAAATGAACTTGACCCAGCTACAGGGGTGGTTTTGCTGTCAGAACTCTTGTCTACTCCCATGCTAGCTATTTCTTCTTGGTAGCTTGCCTTATTATCTTGCTCAGAGCAGGTACTTGGTCCACTAAGGACACTAGTCTTCATCTCTGAGAAAGACACGTCGTAGTCAACCTTGCTGAATGATACTGGTTCTTCATCACTTTGGTCGTCTATTTGACATGCAGCTCCCTGCAGAGATGACTGGCTAACTCTACTACTGTCACCTGCATTTATGTCAAGGTTTGTTTTAGAAAATTTGTCTTTGTCCTCTCCGTCCTTCTCAAGCTCCTTTGAGACTGGTTTTTCATAAGGCTCATATTTAGAAGCTTCATAGCTCCATTTTTCTGTTTGATAGGTGCTGCTGATATCCATTTTCTCTTTTTCTGTCTTTTCATCAGTGGTCTTTTCAGAACTGTCTACTTTTTGCAAATATGACAAGGATGTTTCTAACACTGGAGAGACCATCTCTCGCTCTCTTTCCATCTCCCTCTGCACTTCCTTCTCAGGTTTGACAGTGTCTGTAGAGGAAGGCAGTGTTTCAGGTTTTTTCAACTCCTCAACACTTGCCTGACTGGATGCAGGAGTTGATAGGTCAGGTACTGATGTAGTAGTACTATGTTCTGAAGAAGCAATGGTCTTGGACTCCTTGCTGTCTTTCTCCAACTCCGATGAAATCTTAGTTAAGTCTTTCAATACAATTTTGTCATCTAATGGAGTCGCCAATTCATCTTTTAAAGTGCCTGCTGTAGATGGGATGTGTTCAGTGGAACTTTCCTTACTTTCCTCTAAGACCCGTGGTTCTACTGACAATGGTCTTGAACCTGCACCCCCCATGCAGACAGCATCTCCTTCATCTTCTTCAGTACTTTCTTCATGGTCTGAGTATTTTGTTGGAAATTCAGAGCCCAGTGGTGTTTTTATGCTACTGTCTGTTTTTTCTGTTACTGAAAATAAAGCTCCGGTTTTAATATCCTCAAGACATTTTTCTTTATATTCTAAATTCAACTTGGCACCAATGTCCGTTTTCACTGATACTGAAAGGAAGGTTTCTGTTTCATAGGTTGACAGGTGTTGATCATCTCTGTGCTGTTGTGTTCTATCTATAATATCGGTCTGATCTTCCACATCTTCTGTCTCTGAGCTTGACATTGAAACTTGTTTAGTTTCTTCTAGAGCTGATTTCTCCAGCTCTTTTTCCAATGGTGCTGGGATCACTAGTTTGAGGGCATCCTCACTTCTAAGTTCTTCTTTGTGTGGTAAGTCCAGTTTTGAATCCATTACTTTATCGGATCCAGATAAAGGAGTTTGCTCAGATAATGATTTGATGGGACTTTCTCTGGATTCCAATTCAGGTTTTGAAGAGTCTCTTTCATCAGGTACTTCAGATTGAGTCACTTTTAAAATGCCATCTGTCCTTTGTGAAGATGATTCAAGATCTTGTGTTTTGCTGTCTTCTTTAGATATCTTTTTAGTTTCTTGATCTTTGTCAGTTACTCCTGTTATTTCTGAAGTGGACGTGGGTATGTGAACTTCTTCCATCTGACTCTCTTGTTTCTCTTTAGAATACTGAGCTTCTTTGTCTACTGAATCAGTTTTCTCAGAAATAGGTTCGAAGGCTTTGGATTTGTCATCTTTTATATCTTTATCTTTTGGTTCATGAACAGCTTTTGGAGAAACATCAACTTTTCCCATGACTGATTCTGTTAGCGTAACATCTTCCTTGATCTTAGCTTTATCTGTGGGTAGTTCAGATGCGCTTAGTTTTTCATCTTTTGTTTGATCTGGTTTGTCATCTTTGGAAAGTATTGCTGTCTTTTCTGAACGAAGATCTGCTATAGAATCCGATTTCTCTTCATGTTTCTCTATAGATTCTTCATCACTTTTGCATGTTATGTCTGACTTAAGCTGAGCCCCAAATTTCTCTGAAGGTACCTGGAAGACTTCAGGCTGGCTTTCTGTTATATGTTTATCTTTAGATTCAAGGCCAGATTTTAGTGTTTTGTCCATTTTTTCATCCACAGGCTTCTCTTTAGCTTTGTCTGATAAATATGTTTCTTCCAGAGTGTGTATTTGTTCTGATTGATCTTCCTTAGATTCTTGAACTTGTTTTGGTACTACCACTGTATCTTTTACTTCTACAATCGACTCAGTCTCCATTACATGCTTCTCTGTTACTGGGGAAACATGTTCCAATGAGTCTGGGTGCTGTATTTCAGAGTACATGTCTTCCTTGGTCTTTTCTTTGCATTCTCCTTCCAGTTTTGCTTTGTCTTCTATCAATGATGCCTGGGAAAGTTTCTCATCCACACCTTCTTTTGAGGTTATGTCTGTTTTTTCCAGAGTTAATTGTTGTGTTTGAGGCTTAATGACTTCTTTCTCTGTTTCTTCAGACTTTTGTTTAATTATATGATCTACATCAACGTCTTGTGACGTGGACAGCAGTGTTCCAGTTTCAGTAACTTCTGATTTTTTGTCCTTTATCTCATCTAATGTATGTATATTTTCTGGTGATGTCAATTCACTATCGAGCTGCTCCTTCTTTCTATCTTTTGTTAAAGATTCATCCAATAATTCAACTTGTGTATGTGGTAATACTTTTAAGTCTTGACTTTGTTCAATGACCGCATCTGTCGCTTTCGTTTCATGATCCAGTTTGATAGGGAAGTCAGCCTTTTCTGGTTTTGACTCTGTAACTTGAGGCTGAATTTCCTTATCATATTTAGTTTCTTGATCTTGCTTAGTGCCATGTTCTGTCTTATCACACACTTTTTCAGACACCTCATCCTCTTCAGGAAGCAAATCTATTTTCTCTGATCCTGATACTGTACCTTGCTGCTGTGCTATTTCTGTCTGTTTTTCTTTAGATTCTACTACTGATGCATCTGAGACTTTCTGTATCTCTGGGAGAGATATTTGCTTATCATCTTGTTTCTCCTCCTTTTCTTTCTCATCTTCATAAAGCTCCTTTTCTTTTTCTCTTTTCTCATCTTTAACTCCAAGTGTTTCATCAGTGTGATCATGAACATCAAGAGACCCACTTTCTCCGACTTCTACGGTTTTGGCTTGGAAAATATCTTGATATTTCTCATCTCCACTTGTCTTCACTCCTCCTTTGATTACATCTTGATCTGCTGGTAAATCTCCCATTTTCAATGAAACCTCCTCCTTTGCTGTCAGTGGAGTTGTTATAGTGATGGGCAACTTTGCATCTTGAGATATTTTCTCTTCTTTCACCAATGACTGTTCCGACTGTTCCTTCTGTTCCTGAATCTGTAATTCTTTATCAGGTTTTGCAATTGTGTCTGATTTGTACTCTTCTTCCTTGTCAGTTTGTATTATTTGTTTGTCACTTTCATCAATTTTAAGCTCTGATGGGAAGGTTAGTTTCTCCTGTTCTTGCTGCAACGGTTCAGGGAACGTCTTGGCTTTATCTTCCACTGGTGATAGACGAAGAGGGGAGTGGGTGGCACTAGGTGGGCCAGACTGAGTAGGAGAGGCCATTTTCACAGTGCTGTCATCCGGACTAAAGCATCGATCTTCAGTCTCTGGAAAACCACCCAAATCTGAAACTATTGTTTTAGAAATTACATCTCTAATTGGCGAGACTGTTCTTTCCTCCAACTCGGGAGAGGACAATTTTTTGTCCAGTGTAGACTCCAAAGCAGCAGGTTCAGGGCTCTTGGGTTTGTCGCTTTCTTTGGCTTTCTCTTGCAGTTTCTGGGATGCAGCATACCCTTCCTGTAGTTTTCCAAGGGAAATGTCAATGTTTGGTGTTTGATCTCCATATTCATCCTCCTCATCTTCATCATGGTGAGCAGTGATCTCAAGTTCCTCTGTTTTCCCCTCCAGGGGAAGTGGTGAACATTCCTCTGAAGGAGGTGATTTGAAGCATTTGTCCTCCTCCAGGGAGGACGTCGGAGAGATGGTTCCAGCAGAGTGTAAGTAGTCTTTTCCTTGACTAGCTTCTGTTTGTATTATGGGATGTACAATGTTAACTGTGTCCAAATCTAGCGAGCTCTTTCCAGTGTCTTCAGTCTGAGGTGCTGTGACAGATGCCACTGACTGATCATCAGTAACAGAGGTTGGAAAAGAGGAAACTTTTTCATACTCCGTGATGGATGTTGCTGAAGAAACATGTTCCTCCTCTGCCAGTGGAGCAGCAATTATACTGGTGTAAAGAGAAATAGCAGGTTCTTGGATACCCATAAATGGTTTTGCTGTTTCATCACCCATTGCTTGCATCACCTTCATGCCATGGATTGCATCAAATGAACCTGGTTGGTCTGGTACTGAGACATCATATGTGCTGACTTCGTATTGAAGATGGTGTATTCTGTCCTCTGCTTCCTCATGAATCTCTTCATCTGAGATTGTCTGCTCAGTTTCTGAGTAACCTGGTATGGTCTCATCTTGAATATAGGATAAACTCTCTGCTGCAACAGTTCCTTGGACTTTGGATGCAACCTCTTCCACTTTGGCTGCCTGAGTATCCTCCCCTGTTTTGTACTCCCATTCCTTTGTAACTTTTTCATCAGCAGAATCTTTGATTTCTTCATCTGCAATAGCATCCAAATCTTCTGCCTCCTCCAGCTCAGCCTTTTCAATTACATATTCATCTTCAGTTTGCTCTGTCTTTATGTCTGTAAGCTCTTCCCTGCTTTTGTGTTTTTCCATTTCCTCCACTTCATGTTTTCTGTCAGCTCCCTCCATATCTTTAGTGTCCTTTACCATTGATTCATCTTCTTCATCCCCTATTCCCATATCCTCTTCCTCTTCGACAGTTCTCTTCTCAACTGTCAACACCTCTTCTTCTTCTTCTTCTTCCTCATCCTCTATAGCAGTCCCTTCATCTTCAAATTTATCACCCTCTTGTACCTGGCACACATCTGTAGTTTTTTCAGGTTCTCTTTTGATCTCTGTTGGCACTAGTGCTTCATCCTTATCTTGAGGTCTTGGTTCCTGGGGTTGTCTTGCAGTCTGAGAATCAAAGACTTCCTCTTTCTCAGCAATAGTATCAGGGATTGGTCCAAGTTCTTCCTCTACTGCTGTTTTTGAACTTTCATTGGCAATTTCCTCTGGCTCAGCTTGAGTTATCTGCATGTCATTTTTTCTAAGCTCCTCAAAATCTTTTGTCAGATCTTCTGGAGTTGAGGGAACAGATCTAACCTCTGCTGTTTCATTCTCTTGCATTTCGGACTTGGCTTTCTTGGACTCTGGTTCTGCAATAATCTCTACCTTAGGAGTTTTAATCTTAGTTGTTTTGGGTTTCCCTTGGGTTTTTGCCTTGTGAAGAGTCTTTCTGACTTCTGGTGTGAATGGTTTTAGATCAGGTTTGGTTATTCTCCTCAATTCTGGTTTTAAACCATCTTTGCTCTTTATTTTTTTGTCATCTTTTTTCACAGAGTCATCTTTTTTTAGGTCATGTTTTTCTTTCTTGATCTCTTTCTTTTCCTTGTCCTTTTTCTCATCCATTTTAGTTGCCCTTTCTTTGGTGTATTTTTTAATCGATTTTTCCTTTAATAACTTTTTCTTTTCTGTTATCTCAGTTTTTGGTTTCAGTGGTCGGGTGTGTTTTTTCTCCTCTTTCTTCTCAGGTTTGATCTCCTTAACAGTTTCAGTCTTTGTCTCAACAATAGGTGTGTCTTCTTCTTCAGGTTCCTTCTTTACAACCTTGGTAGGTGTGTGTGTCTTGGGTGATGACTTAAGGCTTTCTTTGCTCTCAGCCCTTTGCTTTAATTTTGGCTGTTTTATAACAGAGGGTGAGATGCCTGAAGCAATGTCCTTTTGTGTAGCCACTGGATATCGCAAAAAGTCCAGGTGTTTTAGCTTTTCTAGCCCCTCAAGAATTTTGTTCTGTGGGGCATTGCCAGGGAATAGAACTCTAACAATCTTCTCTGTTGGACTGGCAGGAAGCCACACCACTAGAGCTGTAATGGATGTTAAGTACGGCACAGATATTTCTCCTTCCTTTCCATTAGGAAGAACAATCCCAGTTTTTGCTTTGCTGTTACCAGCCCACTTCTGCATAAGAAACTGCATCTCCTTACTGTCTTTCACAGGATTGAGGACAAACATTTCTAACCTGCCCACACCCATTTTGTGAAAAAGAGTGATAGGTTCAGTTGTATTACTAACTACTCGGAAAAGAGGTTCAGGTGTCATTCCAAGCTTGTCAAGGTACTGCAAGGTCAGAGAGGCCTCTTCAATACTACGCTTGACTTTTAAGTTTGATTCAGATGTGCGCAACTTCTCTGGTACATTGAAGAACACAACTCCGAGCTCTGGTGAGATGAGGTTCTTCATCCAGTCACTGTAAGTGGTTGAGCCTTGTGACTGCTCTTCCTCTTGTTCTGCTATCTTCCTTTGAAGCAGTCCATTTATACCAGGGAGGTTGTCAGCACCAATGTGCGTGAGAAGAATGGAATCAATACGATCCAAGTGTCTGACAAGCTTCCAGAAGCATGACCTTCTCTCAGATCCACCATCAATCAGAATGTTGAAGCCATTGACTGCAAACAGAGCAGAGTCCCCTCTACCACCAGGGAAGATGTAGCAGCAAGGCTTGGACAGCTTAAGGAATCCTCCAGATGTGGGTGGCTCGAGCAGATCAAATGGGGATGGGACATCTACAGTCTCAGAAATGTATTCTGTGAACTCTGTGACGCCTTCCATTTTGGGGAGTATGGGCTCTGGATTCAATTTGAAGTCCATAACCTCCTTCAAATGCTGTCCCAGGGATGTCCAACCTGCCTCAGCCTGGCAAGACACAGTGAGTGTTGCCCGCTGCCCTGGGACTGCTTTTTCCAGGTTAACAACCTACAGTTTTAACAAAGAGAGACAGTCAGATTGAATACTCACCATGAGACCAATAAGAAATATCAGTTCAATGATTTTAATCAGTTCTTTAATCCGTTGTATCAGTCATGCCTGAGTTTCCCAAAAGCATCATAGCACAAAGATCATCGTTAAATGGTAGAGCGAGGAGCACAGTGAACACTCTCTCTCCTAGTTAAGATGCTCTTAGCCTTAAGAGGCTTTTGGGAAACCCACCCCATATCAGTATTTATAGCACTGTACACTGACGATGCATGTCCACAGGCCCATTTGTTGCCATTTATTGCCTATTCCTATCTGCTAGTGGGTGGTTTTGCGGCATTCACATGGATATTGTGAATTGTGTTTTCTTTCATTAAGCCCTCACTTCATTGACTTAATGCAATGTTGCAAGGTTTGAAAGAAACAGAATACCAAGTTTCAAGTGGGCATGTACTATTAATTGCTAGTTTATCTGGTAAAGCTATCTTATACCTACGGTACGTATATTGGCCATTTTATCAAGTACACCATTCAGGTGCAGCCATCTATTGTAATACAAAATGTTTCAACCATCCTCTACCCCATAGGAACACATTTAATAACAGTGAGATGGTAGTGTGTGCTATGGTAATTTTGATAAATGACACGAGTGTATCAGATGAAGCAGTGATGCTGGGGTCTTTCAAACACCTCAATATCATTGCTGAGTTGAGAATTTAAAAAATATCCAGTCAACACCAGTCCTGTGGTCAGAAACTGACCACTGATTAAGGCTTAAATGATTAACATAAATTGATACAGAAAATAAACATACACTCCAACTGTACACCTACGGATCATACCAACAAGGTAGTTTTTTGTTTTTTAAAATCTCAACAACACTGTTATGCTTGATACTGTACACTTGTACCAGCACAACCACTAACATGGCACTATCACGTCAGCATCATTGCTGTACTGAGAGTGAGCCACCCAAAATATCTGCCAATACGGTGGTCCTTTTCAGTAATGAACGTGTAGCTGACAAATTGTGCACAACAACAGATGGGCACGCATTTTATTTGTGTATCTGGTTCAAAATATGAGTGCCTAATAAATAAGAACTCAGTGTGTTTTTGACAGGAATTACATTTCAGTTGATTGCTGAATTAGACATAAACTGAGGATTCAATGTTAAAATGTCTCTGACTTACCCCAGGATCAGCCAAGACACGTGAGACGGCTCGATGAGTAAAAACCCCAGTTTGAAGAACCAGGTCACCTTGGTCCGAGTTCTGCCCACTCAGGACCAGTAGTTTGTGCACAGCTGGGTCAGACACAAGAGACCGGATCTAGGACAAAGATAGAAACACAAAGGGTATTTAAAATACAGCCAAGAACTGCTTTGACTTTGTGTTTTAGCAAGTCATGGATACTTATCTTGTGCAATCACGTTAGAAAATATCTTTCATCACATTTGTGTTAGATCAGAATTGCATGTAGACAATTTCGATAAAACGGAGTCAGTTTTCTACCATGAGAAAAAGAAACCTACCTCTGAAAGAACCGTATCTTCTGATGGATTGACTAAGACAACTGTTTCAAGTACATCACTTCTGTGGTGTAGAGTCCTTTGCCCTGTAAGAAATATACAAAGGTTTTAACTGCTGATAGTAAGGAAGTTGACCTGAGGTCTATGTCCAATTTTTGGAAACGTCATTCAGTCATAGATATTCTTATAAAAAACGTGTTTTGTACTCCTGTAAATCTACAGAACGAACTTACACTACTTACCTTTAAAAAGATGTACATAACATGTATTTTGAACATGTCTTGTCAAACAAAATAATACATAGAATAATAATATAACATAGAATAGAACAGTATAGAATAGAATGGAAAAGAATAGAATACATCTTTGTCATTGCACATTCACGCTGTACAATGAAATTGGATGCAATCTTACTAGTAACATAACATACATATATTCTGTTACTTTTAGAGGACAGCACTAAGTGGAGGGAAACAGTTTAAAAATGAAAAAAAAAAAAAATCAAATAAAAAGTTAGTTGTTGCCGTTCTGTAAACAAACCATTCATCCCAGTTTAACCAGTAACACATTATGTGCATGTCAGTTTTAACTGAATCATTGTCTTTAACATCAGCCACTGATGTGATGCATATTCACTTATTACTCTTCGGTAATAGGAACATTTAGGAAAAGACTTGTTTGGGTAATCATATTCAAGTATCCATGGTGGCAGCAGCAGCATAAAAATATTAAATTAGTCAGCATATTCTCCAGAAACTCCCAGAGAATAAATGTCCTGAATACACTTTATTCTATCCACATTCACTGGATATGAGCAATCGCTCGCTCTGATTGGCTACTCTACCACGAGGCTATCAGCTAATATACTGTGAGTAGAGAAAAACAAAATGGTGGAGCATGCTGCTGAACCAACTGAGGATGAAATAAAAACTCTACTTGAAAACAAAACCACAAAAAAACAAAAAAGCAACAAAATATGGAGTAAAACTATTTGATGGTAAGAG
>JAPEKN010000027.1:50392329-50404374 GCA_028877435.1 Cathorops dasycephalus
GCTGAGTGTGTGTCTTTTTGAATCTCAAAATGCAACACAAACAGACCATCACTGCATTGCATGACAAAAAATGTCATTTTAGTGAAAATATTTTGAATATAGTCAATATTATCTATTATAATATTACAATAAAACAAATATGTTATATCTATACCTATTTCTAGACATTTGTTCACATTTCAAGATTTAAATGTTCTTTTTCTGTTAACATATTTAATCTTATTCCACTGACACATGATTGTCATGTGATCTTCACAATTCCAAGATGTCAGAACTGCAATACAGTTTCTATATTAGGTACTCGAGTTACATGTTTGACTCCATTTGTATAGAAGCATTTGGCAACAGCCAGGCTTGTAGTACTCAAGTCCAGGACTCGTGCCCTAATTTTAAGGACTCGTGACTCGAGTTGGACTCGAGCACTGATGACTCGTGCCTGGACTCTGACTCATGCATTAACTGCATTCGGACTCGTAAATTGGAGATGAGCTCAGAATTTTTCTTTATTTTTTGTAACATGCCATAATAATTTGGCATAAGATATTTATAGCTACATTAATTTTTGTACTAATTTCGTGCCAGAGTGTTATACCTGCACACCTTGGCTCATGCATCAGATAGACTCTCGGGTGCTTCCGACAGCGCGTGTGCCACAAACCACTCGTACTTGCACAGGATTAAGGCGCAATCAGCACGCCTATATAAAAACTGTGAAAAAACACTTGCTTTGCGAAGTATTGAGTTGCATTGCTGACACATTACCAAGCCTTATTTCCTTGTTTGTTTTTCCTGATCCCTGATTTCCTGTTTGTCGTCTGTGATTCTGCAGAGTCTACGATAGCCTGTTTGTGCCTCATTCAACCTATTGCCTGTTTCCCTGTTTTACAATTTTTGCCTGCCGTTCTGGGTTGTTTACCTGTCTTCACTTGTATTATTAAACACACCTTCTGCACTTACATCCGTCTCCCAACCATGTCTGACAGAATACTTCAGACCCCCTGACAAAGAGAATGCACATTCACCTGTTCATACGTCATGTTCAGGAACGAACTAACGTTAATGGCGCTAAAACAGCCACTGTCAAATGGTGCGGTTGGAGTCTTGTTCTCGAACTCGACTTGAATTTTTCTTTAATGACTTGCACTTGACTCGGACTTGAATGCTGGGGACTCGAAACTGGACTCAGACTCGAGGTTTAGTGACTCGACTACAACACTTGCAACAGCCCAAATGAAACAACCAAGAGTGTGCAAAGTTATAGTATAAGCTTGCGGCAGTCGTTTTGGCTTCTTGCAACCCTTGAAAACTTCATTTCACTGAAAGTATGCCATGGTTATTCAGGTCTAAGTTGATATCATCTCATGCAAGCTGTAGACAAACAGGATTGATTGTGGCCATAGATCTTGGAGATGCAATTCCACATATTGTATCAATTGCCATGGGATCAGCAGAGTAACGTTCCCTTCTCTTTGGGTCAGCTTTGGTGTTTACAGGTATGTTTGAACTGATGTCTTAAACCCCCTGCAAGAGCAGAGTCTGTGCATACAACTTTATCTAGATAATTGGCTGCTGGGCAGACAGTCCCAACAGCAGGTGTTTAGCTCGACAAATGTCCTAATCTTACAGGTAGACCAAAATTCGATCACAAAAAAAGTCACTTGACGCAAGATTTCAGATGTTAAATCACATTTGGCTTGGCCAACATGTCATGCAAGCTATGCAGAGTCATCACAGTTATGGATACAGTGAGGAAATTATGAGTGGCCATACATCACACATATATAACCGTTCTAGGTATGTCTGGCTGGGATGCTATTATCTCCAGTACTAAAACTGGCTATGTTGCACCACATACTATTTTGGTGTTGGCTAAATACTCAGCAACTGCCAACCAATGGTACCTTGTGAATATGTGCAGCTAGTGTAGTTTTGGTGTTCTCTCTCACCATCCTGCACTCTCCACCACTGAGCTTTCAAAGTTAGCCGGGTTCCTCAAATGCACATACAGGATCTGGAGTTGGTTTTCTTTTGATTTCCCACATACTGAGTGGGGTCTCAGTTGGTGCTTGGACTCATTCCCACAGCCTCTGAATAGTAGGGCTGTGGCTAAGCACACCTAACACAGCTAAGCGACCTCCTAGCGCTGTCCACAGCTGAGCTTGCTCCATTAGCTGGCCTGCTGCACTCCCTTAATGACTCCTCTTTGTCTACCCTCACCTCACCATCTAACCAACCAGCAGACCTTAGCTAAGCACTGTTAGTGTCTTGAGATGCTGCACATAGCTAGAATACTTTGTTGATAACACTGGGATTGGAGTCAAGTCTTCTCAGGTAGCCCCTCCAAGCGATTTTTTTTTCCTTCCAGTTGCAAATAATTCCTGTTTCCACATACCCCATGTTCAAAGACTAGTGGGTTTTGCTAGTGTATTCAAGTAGTTCATTGCACCAAGATATAGTGGCTTCCACTATACACAGCCTCTGCTTTGAGTGACTAAAGAGCCATGCTGCAGGACTTACACTCATGTTGTCAATGTCTAGGTTTCCCGAAAGTCAAGGACAAACACCAGCTTTGTGTCTGCTGCCTTAGCATTGGCCATCTTAGAAAAGCAATCTGGTTCAGACTTACCCTTCCAGACTTTACAGTAAGGCTGATGCAGTCACAGCATCATTGGCTGGCAGACTTAAACCCTGATTCAGAGTTCTGATCCAATTGGTGCAGCCATAAAAACCTATTGGTTATAAATGTCCATCCCCAACAATGACTGATAAGCAGCTGTTGAGAAGTCTTGTTAGGAACCAGGCTGGGACTCATTTAAACAGGGTTCTGTGAAGCAAAACACAGATGTGTTTACAGATACAGATACATACAGTACAAATGTGCGTAGGGTGTCAAACTCTTACAGTTACCAGAAAACCAGCCCCACACTCTAACACTAGTTATGTTAGTGATGTTAGCAAGAGGCCGAAGGGCTACAGAAACAGAGATGGCGCCGCCCGGTGTGCCTTAACTTGGTTAGTACTTGGTGGGAGACTACCTGGGAACACTAGGTCCTGGCACAGGAAGGACTTTGACATTTTGACTGTGAAGGAAAAGACAGATTAAGGTGAAAAATCAAATCCATGTCTCATTTATTAGGCACTGCTTGGACATTGGCAAGTCTTAAGCCTGAAATAGGTGAACACAGTCATCCTGAAAGTGAACCAAGGCCTGCACAGAGTACACCACACAACCTGTGACTACAGTAACTTACTGTATTTTACTTATCTAAAACTGTTAGAAGATGATTTTCATTTTAAAAATTCTGTTTTGCCTATAAACATCATTCAGTCTCTTGAGGTTACCTGGTCATATCAGTGACTAACTTTAAGTTTGCTAAAGATTTATCAGAAGTAAAACATCTAGCAAATAACTATTTACCATTAGCTCAAATTCAACTTGCTGCCTTGCCAATTTGTTAGCTACTGGAATTGATGTTAGTCTAATCTGACATTAGCCAAAGAAAATTAATTAAATATCACCAGTTGACATTAGCAAATTAGAAAGAAAGCACAACTTTATTCATCACACACTTGTGAAATTTCCTCTTTGCATTTAACCCATCTGAAGCAGTAAACACACACACGAGCAATGAGCGCACACACACATACCCAGAGCAGTGGGCAGCCATGCTAACAGCGCCCAGGGAGCAGTTGGGAGTTAGGTGCCTCGCTCAAGGGCACTTCAGCCCAAGGCCGTCCCATATTAACCTAACCTGTATATCTTTGGGGGAAACTGGAGCAAACCCACATAGACAACATGCAAACTCCACACAGAAAGGCCCTCACCAGCCGCTGGGCTTGAACCCAGAACCTTCTTGCAGTGAGGCGACAGTGCTAACCAATACACCACCATGCTGCCCTAATCACCTCCATATTTATACTGAATTTAGTAAATATAAGCTTTTCTTGAAGTTTGTAATACTACTGGTTTGTCATTAGTCATTAGTAATTCATAAAAGGGTCAGGGTGATTTTCGATAGGTTTAAAATGGGCTTCTGAGAGACACAACAGAAAAGTGTGTGCCCTTTCATCCAGAGATCGCGATTTTGAATCCCAGTGATGTCACAGCCGTCCACGGCTGGGAGTCCAAGACAGCAAAATTGGGTGGACAGCGCTCCCCCCGAGTGTGTTATCCTGCTCCTGATGTCACATGAGCAACAATTTGAAAAGACGCAGTTGACTGAAGTCACTTGCCTCAGAGCATGCCCTGATAGTCTGGTTGGTGGGAATTTGCCATGACAAATTTAGGGAGAAAATCAGGGGAAAATAGCCTCAATGAGGCTGTAGCTCATAGTGGCCACTGTTGTGTTCAAGTTTGAAATTTGATCAATCCTGTGGGAGGAGTAGCGATTTTTGTGAAATTGCATTTGATCCCTGTGTAGCTGCATCCATGACAGGTGGCGCCACCTGGTGAACAATTCTTGTTGGAATATGTCTTTAGAGTCTTCTGGGTGATTTTCAGTGAAAACATCCTAGCAGTTTGCTTGGTGTGACGAGTAACCCAAAAATTTCAAACACGCATAAAATGTTAAATATGAGAGGTGGCGCCACTGTCTCTACAATGTTTATACATACCAACCTGCAGAACATTCCATAAGAGTTTGATCAAAATTTGATCACTCCTGTAGGAGGAGTAGTGATTTTCGTGAAATTGCACATGACTCCTCTGTAGCCTCATCTATGGTAGGTGGAACCACCTGGTGAACAACGCTTGTTGGTATGCCTTTCAAGTCTTCTGGGTGAGTTTCAGTGAAAATGTCCTAGCAGTTTATGAACAGTAGTGTTTAATGTGACGAGTCACCCAAAAATTTCAGATGCCCATAAAATCGTAAATATGACAGGTGGCGCCACCATCTTGACAAGTTTTATGCACACCCACCTGGGGAACATTGTATGTGAGTTTGATCAAAATTCAGTCAATCCTGTAGGAGGAATAGCAGTTTTTGTAAATTGTGGACGGACAGCAATGACGGACGATGATGGACAACGGACGGACAACATACTGGCCTAGAGCAGGGTGAGCTAAACACACACACACACACACACACACACACACACACACACACAGAATGGCTTAAAGGAACATTTTAAATGTTTTACAATATTATACAAGCATGGAATTTGTGTGATAGCATTATTTTTCATTAAACATTGTTTAATAACAATCTTTCAACACTGATTTGGTGATTTGTTAGAATTGGGCCTGGGAACAAGCAAGTGAAGGAAGGAAGTGCTCTATTTGGGATGTATTTACAACATAATAGATAGTGCTAATAGCACTATTCAGACAGCATTCATTTTACATGGAGAGCTGGAGTAATTACATCCTTTACAGGTACTATTTAATGATTTTATTTCTGGCTGGATTGACAGCGTCAGTGTTTCTTCCTGCACCCTTGAGAAAATCCCAGCTTAAATATACAGTACATAAATTTTGTCAAATTCAAGCATAATAATTGTAAACTCGTCTAATTTACACAATTTTACATGCAGATAGTGTCTCCTACATAAAAGAACATTTCTGACCACTGCTACAAGCCTCATTTAACCATCTTTGCAAGCATATCCAGGGAATTTTTAGAAAGATTTAGAGCAATTATGAAATGATGGATGTTTTGCAAGAGACTCAAATAGCTGCTATGGTTCATTATCGCATTGTCTCCAGTGAGATCCTATATAAGGAAAAGGAAGAATTTTTGGACCCTGTCCCTTGGAGTTTTTGCCATTTTCCTGACAAAGTTGTTGTAACATAGTTGTTTGGCCAATCAGAAGGTCATGTTTTGGATTTTTGTCTTGTTGCTGGATATACCAATTATTTTAAATTTTGAAAATTTATGTTTTTGTAAATAAATTGGAAAAATGTTCACGTTCTGCTGTATTCTATGAGTAATCCACAGCAGCGCATGATCATAAAAATATTAATTATTACTTTGTCACAACTGAGGGGCAAATTCCTTTCCAGAGACCCTCTGTTCATCCACGTCACTGTCTCTCTCTCTCTAAGTGCAAACAGCTTTCAGAAAGGGTGGTGCTCCTTTACTCCTCTCTCCCTCTCATACTTCTGAGCAGATCCAACAGATCCACCTAACGAACAGGACACAATGTGGCTGTCTATGCTTTTTGTATGGGGCAGCCTGCTAACCTTAGTGGCATCTCAGAGCTGTCCGGATGCATCTGAGAACAGCGCTTCATGGGTGAGGTTAAAACCTCTAGGGCAGTGCAAGGATGGGGAAAGTACATGCCCTTATCGCATCACTCTTCCTCCTCTTACTATTCAACTTCCCAAGCCCTTCAGGGAGTTGGAGAAGATGGCCAGAGAACTACAAAGCCTGACACAGATGGTGAACAAGCTCAAAGAGGACTGTCGTGTATGTAAGGAGAGGCAGGGGATGGACTGGAATGTACGGAAAGATGATGAAGGGGAGGATGGAGAAAGGATTCAAGCTTTTAGGGGTGCTCTCAATACCAGAGAGAGAGCGCAAGACATAGCCGAGAGGGAGAGTACAGTTCAAGTGACTACTCCAAGATCTGCACTGGAAGACACTATGATCGTCAGCAGCAATGCAAAGGATGTAAAACCAACAGCTTTTGGAAAACAAAGAAATACCAATCAGGAGAGGAATGTAAACCCACATACCACTAAACCAAGGGCTGAGACCAAGCAATGGCCAAAAGGATCTAACCCTTTGCAAAAAAATCAGAAAAAGGTAAGTTTGGGTAAGATCAGATACCCTGTGGTTACTGTCGTTACAGAAGGTGACTATGATGTTGTAGAAACAACGCAACTGCAGACACCAAAAGGTGATAAAGTACTGGGGAAAAAACGACTAGTGACTGGCACTGATGCTCAGAACAACAGAGAACTTGAACCAAACATGAAACAACTCACCAGAAAACAACAGGACAAAGAGGATAAAAAAGAAGAAGCTGTGGACACTGGATTAAAAGAATCAAGATCCAATATTACTGAAGACACTAACAATGGCAATGTTGCTAAAGAAGGTAGCGTCAGTGTAATACAACAGCCAACTTTGAAAAACAAGGGAAAAAAGGAAAAGAATAATCACGGTGATCGCTCTACCATGCCGAAACCATTAAAACCTGGAGGATATTCAGAGAGGGATGCTGAAGTGAATTCAAGATCACTTAACACAGATGACACAATTAGAGGACAAAAGAAGTTAACGTCACCCATCACAGGTAGAGCTAATGCCTCAGTGAACGTAAGTCAAATAAATCCACAAACACTGGAAATTAAATCTAAAAATGCATTTAAATCTGATACAGATGCAAAGATGGACACTGGAATCGAATCAAAATTTAACACAGCAGAGACAGGAAGTGGACGGGTGGTGTCAAGATCACCCATTTCTGGTACAACTTATGGCACAGTTGATGTAAGTCCAACAAATCCACAAACACTAGACAGTAAAAGACAATTAGCCACTGCCCCAGGTTCAGAGAGTGGTGCTGGAATTAATTCAAACCCAGCTGAGACAGTCAGTGGACTAAAGAAATCAAGATCACCCATCTCAGACAGAACTAATGTCACAGCTGATGTCGATCTAATAAGTCCAAAAAGAGAGAGCAGTAACTCTCAAACCTCATCAAAATCTAGCAAAAATGCAGAGCTTAACACCGGAATGGATTCAAATCCTGTTAACAAAACTGAGATAGTACGTGGACATGAGACGTCAAGATCACCCATTTCTGGCATAACTGATGGCATAGTTGATGTACATCCAACAAATCCACAAATACTAGACAGTAAAAACCAATTCAGAATTGGTACAGATTCAGAGAGGGATGCTGTAATGGATTCAAACCCAGTTAATAATGTCGATACAATCAATGGACTGAAGAATTCAAGATCACCCATCTCAGGCAGACCTCATGCCACAGGTGATATGGATCTAATGAATCCGAAAAAACAGAGCAGTAACTCTCAAACTGCAGTAAAATCTAGCAAAGAGAGCAATATTGGAATGAATTCAAATCCAATCAACAGACTAAAGAATTCAAGATCAACAATCTCAGGCAGTACTGATGGTACGGTTGATGCAAGTCCAAGAAATCCACAAAGAGTACAAAGTAAAAACCAGCTTGAAGCTAGCACAGATTCAGAGACTGATGCTAGAGTGGGTTCAAATCCAGTAAATAACGTTGAGACAATCAGTGAAGAACAGACATCAAGATCATCCATTTCTGGCGTAACTGATGGCATAGCTGATGCAAGTCCAACAGATCTACAAATACTAGATGGTAAAAACCAATTCAGAACTGGTACAGAGTCAGAGAGTGATGCTGTAAAGGATCCAAACCCAGTCATTGCGACAGTTACTGAACAAATGAATTCAAGATCATCCATTTCAGATAGAGCTAATTACACAGCTGATCTAGATCTAATTAATCCACTATCACTGAACTCTCAAAACCCTTTCACACATGGCATAGATGTAAAGAGTAACACTGGAATGGATTCACATCCATTTAACACATCTGAGACAGTCAGTCGACGACAAACGCCAAAATCACCCATCTCAGACAGAACCGATACAGATGAAGTAAATCAAGCATATCCAGGAACACTGGATGGTACCTTTAAAAACCCATTCAAACCTATGATAAATAAGGAGAGGAAAGCTGAAAAAGATTCAAACCCACTTAACAAAGTTGAGACAAACGGTCCACTAGAAATGCCACAATTAACAGTCAAAGGCAGAGCTGATGCTACAGTGAATGTAAATCCACAAATAGTATACAGTAACTCTGAAAATGCCACAGTGGTGTCAACTCCAGTTAACAAGGTTGAGATAGCCAGTCATCTTGAAACACCAAAAACGCCCATCTCAGACAGAGATCATGCTGCAGCTGATCAAATAAATCCACAAGCAATGGACTCCAAAAAACGATTGAAACTTGGTACAATTTCTGAAAGGAAGGCTGGAATGTATCCAAACCGACATAACACAACTGATACTGGAAGCCAACGAGAGACATCAGAATCACCTGTATCTGATTCCAGACTTGATGTAAGTGATACGAATCCCAGTCTGAATAGTAATGATGACCTACCCAAAAGACGGTTTCTGCCAAAATCAAAACTTAACATGACACAACCAAGGAATGGACAGATTAACCCCATGAGTATAGACACGAAAAGAAAAAAGGCACTAATGAGCAACAAAACTACATCATTGAGAAGTGATGCGATTACAAGCGGCAGGCATCTGCCCACTGGACTTGTTTCTAGGAAGCTAGCGAAGCAGCAAGAAATCAAAAACCAACCAGAAAGAACCAGCCCAACCCCTGGACTAAGTCTACATAAGGATCGTAGCCATAAAAAACCATACGTTTTGCAAAAAAAGCCATATATTTTACAAGGAAATCCAGTAAATGAAACTGAAGCATCTGGCCCAGGAGGGACAGCAAACACAAGTGGAGTGATTGATTATACAATGAGCAAAGAAACAACACATGTTGATTCTAAAACTGTATCCATCCCTAATAATGAGCTAAATAGCACAGCCTATGACATGAGTCAATCAGTCATGCCTACTTTGGCAACACAGGATATTGTGGATCAAGCTCAATTAAAAAGAGCAAAAACTGCCCCTACCGTTGAAGTATTGCACAAAATAATTAATCACCAAATGGAAAGTACCTCTCAAACTACTGTGATCAAACCAAGACTTGCAAAACCTGGTAGTAGTTCAGGACAGGATCTGGTCTTGGGCACAGTAAATAATATTGGAAGGGACTCACAACCTCCTGTTGTGGCAGAGACAAAAGGCACTGGTAGAAGAACAGGACAAACCAAATTCAAAACTAGCGGGGTAGATTCCAACCAGGAAAACCATAAGAAACCCCTTAGACGAGGAAGCATTCAAAATCTTGGTGGAAAGATGCCTCTAGTTGTGGTAAGCAGTGAGAAGAATGAGTTAAACTATCCAACTACTGCAGCCACCCCATACACGATAAAAACAGAGTTTAAGGACAAACATAGCAAAATGTCTCAGTTTACGCCTACTATTATAACACCACCACATTTCATGGATCAAGATCATGCCAAACAAGCCAAAACCACTTCTGGAGCAAAAGTGTCAAATCAGAATGTTCATCACAGACTCAAAAACTCCAGCCAGGAAATGGAGCCCAAAAGGTCTCATAGTGACACTGGAAAGAAGAAGTTGCAGAATGCAAGCAATGGTCAAGAGTCCAATGTGGTGACAGATCTTCAACCCAGCTCTTTGGACAGCATTCAAAACAGAACAACTGGCTCAATGGCTATCATTATGGACAAAGTCAAGGCCAGTACAGTCTCAAAGGTGTCAACCATGTCTAAAGAAAGCACAAATGAAAACAGAGCAAAAGACTCAAACCCTGTTGTTACAGACAAGCTTGAGGCTAGTACAGAGGCAAATTGGGTAACCCCAGCCTCAAACAATGCTCCTTTCAAAGATCATAGATATAGCAAAACTCCAATAGGATCTGATGACTCAGTAGAGCACAATAATGGAGGACATCCAATAGATAACAATAATGGGAACTTTAACCCAGTTGCTGTCAACAGAATGACTGGGGCAACCTTACACAAAATCCCAGCTGGGCACACCAACATTGAAGATAACAAGAAACCACTCACTATTAGCAACATGGACGACAGACAAGCTTTAGAGAAGCAGCTGCTCAGCAACTGTCATGGTCCATGTGATCTCGGTCCAACTCTTCAGTCAGCGCTCAACAGCCGTGAATCATCAGACAACAAAAGAGGTAAGGAATGTGTTACTCTTTGTTGGCCTTTGAACGATTTTGCATCAAAGGCATCGAAATATCCTGAAACATGCACATGGTATCTATTGTAGTAGATTAGTTTCATAGTACTACACAATGACATAATAAAACTGATTATCACTGAAAGCTGGAGCTCAAAAATATTTACAGGACAATGGCAAAATGATTTATGCTTCCTCATTGCACCCAAAGCCTGCAGTGCTTGAGAATGTCAGAGCTTTTTTGATTAATTACATCTGTGGACTGGGGGAGTTCATCTGGGGACGTCTGTATCTCTGCAACTAAAACATTAAGGTGAATACAGTCAGGGTAGATAACAGGAAATTATATAATATAAACCTAACCATCAACAGCTGCTCTCCAGCCCTACTGTTGGTCTGAGACCTTGCTTAAAATTTAAATTAACTGCAAGGATTTGGTCTGTTTTTCATTGTAAGGACTAATGGATGATAATATGGAGATGCCACACATTTCACCCTGAACCGCAGATGTTTTGCTTTTGGGAAACACAAAGGAGATCAATACTATAGTTTGCCATTTGTCTGGGGCTCATTACAAAGTTTAGAGTAATTTAGACCAATATTAACAAGTTACAAATGGGGAACATTAAACAATGTAAAAGGAATGCTACCATGTTTTTTTTATGCACATGTGCCTTTCTTTCTTCCAACTTCCTGCTCTCTGAAGAACATAGATGCATCAGGATGTGCTACCAGTGGCATCTCTAAGTAGGGGCCATTGCTCCTGTTACAAACATGGTTGGACCCTAAGTGAGGAATCTGAAATAGCAGAATCATTTTATCCTGAAGACTTTCCACGGTGGAAAACTTACTGAATGTTATAAAGCTCTGACACAGACGATTCCTTCCATAAAAGTCCAAAAGCTAAGCATCTGATCAAAACCTGGCCCCCAATCTGAGATGGTCTGAGAACCATCACTGGTTTATTAACCTCATTATTAATATTAATTTTTAATTATGGACAGTAGTGCCAGCTAAAAGGCAAATCACAGGCTTATATTAATACAATCATTCTAATATGTTATCATTTCTATACAGAAAGCTTGGAGTTATATGACAGGCGATTTACATAATCTAAACCTAATATTCATTCATTCATTCATTATCTCTAGCCACTTTATCCTGTTCTACAGGGTCACAGGCAAGCTGGAGCCTATCCCAGCTGACTATGGGCGAAAGGCAGGGTACACCC
>JAPEKN010000028.1:1122876-1142001 GCA_028877435.1 Cathorops dasycephalus
AAAATGTTACCTACCAGAAATGTCCACACAAGTTGCTGGTCCAGCAATGAGAGATGGATTGCTCATAGACCCAACTGCATTTTTGGCAAAGACTCTAAATTCATATGACTGATCTTGTGTCAAGCCTGATACAGTGAAGTTTGTCTCAATAACATTGGTAAAGTTAGCCTTTGTCCATCTGCCATTTGGAGCATCTCTTCTCTCAACCATGTAGCCAGTGATCTTAGATCCACCATCAAAAGGAGGCTTCTGCCAGACAAGGCTAACTGAGGTCTTTGTAATCTCAGAGATTCGCACATTTGCTGGAGGTTCTAAAAACAAAACAAGTA
This sequence comes from Cathorops dasycephalus, assembly GCA_028877435.1. Lineage (NCBI taxonomy): Eukaryota > Metazoa > Chordata > Actinopteri > Siluriformes > Ariidae > Cathorops > Cathorops dasycephalus. The sequence goes on from JAPEKN010000028.1 coordinate 1,123,206, forward strand.
TTTAGAATATAGTGGCACAGTATCCCTGTGGATTTTACACATTTTCTAAAATTAGTTGTATAATATCAGGAACCTACCACAAGCATCAATGGCAAGTACTTCCTCTGATGTCTTGCTGAATTTACCAATACCAGCAGCATTTTCTGCAGCAACCTTGAATTCATAAATCATACCCGGGCATATTTTTGTCACCCTGATTTGATTAGCAGGGATTGCTGTCTTGTTCACTTTCTGCCATAGAATGCTGCTTCTTTCTTTCATTTGGACATGGTATCCAAATACTGGATTCCCTCCATCTGCTACAGGTTCATGCCAGCAAACTGTAAGGCTTTCTCTCGAAACAAAGCTCATCCATGGTGTTGATGGTGGTCCAGGAATTGCTGAAATTGACAATAACATGTTACATTTATGTTATTACTATAGTAACAGATATATAGAATACAGTAAATAAGTACTCACTGTATGGAAGTTTCACAGTGACAGTCTGAGAATCAATGTGATCACTGATACCAAGGCGATTCTCCGCTTTAATCCGGAATTGGTATTCTTCACCCTTTGTTAATTTAGTAACTTTAATTGCATTCCTGGCAACTGTGGATGACACCTCTACCCAAGCTGGAGTGCTTGTTTCACGTCGAAGCACAACATAATTGGTCACTGGACTACTGCCATCATACACAGGTGGTAACCATTTTAGGCACAGTGATGTTTCTCCAACATCACTGACTTCAACTGGACCAACCGGAGGACCTGGTCTATCTAACACCAGTATATTAATGAATATCTTGGTTGTTCCACTGGTATTTGAGGCAACAATGTCATATCTTCCAGCATCATTTGCAATACTTTCTTTGAGGCTGATATTTAGACTCTCTGGTGTTACTTCAAAACTAAATCTCTTTCCACACCTCACTGGAACATTGTTTCTCGTCATTGTGACTTTGGGCATGGGCTTGCCAGTGAGAGGAAGCTCAAACTTCAGATTTGATCCTGCTCTCACATAAACAGTGTTGTGTGGGAAGTTCTTCATGTCAAATTCAGGGGCAACTGTGAAGAAAGCACATGTTTAATCAAAACTGGACATTTGAATTAACAGAAGCAGGTAAACACACGTATCAAGAATGAAATGACACTTACTGAGTTGATCTTTTACAATCACAGGAATTATCATTTCCTTTGGCTCACTGAGTCCTGCATGGTTTTCAGCACGAACTCTGAAGAAATACTCTGCATTTTCTCGCAAGCCTTTGATTGTATGGGTATTGGTTTTTACCGTGGCACACTTCACCCACTTTTGATGTCCCTTCTCTAGAGCATCAATGAGGTAGCTTGTAATTCTGCTTCCACCATCACACTCTGGTTTTGACCATACTATTGTAACACTGTCTTTTGTAACTTCAGCTACTCCAAGTCTGGCAGGTGGGCTTGGTATTTCTGTTGGAACAAAAATTAATTCATAAAAAGTACATGTATCAAAAAATTAACATAACCAATTCTGGCACAAGTAAAAGCAACAACGTACCTGTTATTTTAGTTGCATCTTTTGTTTCAGCAGGTACACCCATACCAAATTCATTCTCTCCAATGACTCTGAAGTAGTAGAGTGCACCCTCTGGCAAGTCCTCTACCTTATAGAAGAGATTGTGGCAGTTACTGGTTACACACACCCAGGCCTTTTTGCTAGTTTCACGTTTTTCGACATGGTAGGCTTTCACAGCATCACCACCATCATTCTCTGGGACTTCCCAAGTAACCGTGGCAGAATTTTTTGTCACATCTTTAATCTTCACATTAACTGGTGGTCCTGGGGAATCAAGAACTTTAACAACCATTGGCAAAGTTGCAGTTCCAACACCGTTATCCAATGTGACAGTATATTGTCCGGAGTCATTTCTTGTTGCCTTTTCAATAGTCAGGGATGTGTATTTTCCAGTTGTTTGAATTGTAGCTCTTGATTTGAGGTCAACACCTTCTTTATTCCATGTGACTGAAGGCACTGGTACTCCTTTGAATGGTGCGGTCATTGTGAATGAATTGCCATGCTTGACAATCAGCATTTTCCTCAGCTCAATATCAACATCAAATACTGGTTCTTCCTTTCTGTCTGTTGCTGTCTGTGGCTCAGAAACTGGAGACTGCTCACTCAGGCCCATTTTGTTGATTGATTTAACTGCAAAGACATATTCCACATCAGCTGTAAGACCAGAAACAGTGCACTCAGTGCTCTTTGTCATCTGAATGGCAACAGCCCATTCCTCATCCTTTATTTTCTTGTATTCCACTCTGTATCCAAGGATTGGTGTTCCACCATCTGACAATGGCTTGTTCCAGGTAATAGAAATTGAACTTTTTGTGTAATCAAGAACCTTTGGTTTAGATGGTGGGGTTGGCACAAGTAAAGCATCCTTTGCCATAGCTGAAGCAGATGGCTCACTAGGAGGACTTAAACCTGCAGCATTCTCTGCAAATACTCTAAATTCATATTCACTTCCTATTCTTAGCTTGGATACTACAGCTCTTTCATCTTTTACAAGCTCCCTGTTGACTCTGATCCAACGAAGACTTGATTTCTCACGTCGTTCAATCACATAGCCACATATTTCACTGCCTCCATCAGAAGCAGGCTTAGCCCAAGTTACAGTCATCTCCTCACTGGACACATTCATTATTTCAACATTTGTTGGTGCTGTTGCAAAGGTGAATGGATCAGAGGCTTTGACAAGTTCACTTTCAAGAGGTTCACCAAGTCCAAATTTATTTACAGCCAAAACTCTGAATATGTATTCATTGCCTTTGAGGAGCTTTGTGACTTTGCATGTTCCAATTTTCATTTCTCCTTGTATAATTGTCCAAGCCAAACTGCTGGTCTCTCTTTTCTCAACAACATAATGGGTGACTTCTGAACCACCAATTTCTTGTGGTGGTCCCCATGACAGTGTGCAGCCCTCTGCAGTGAGCTCAGTTACTGACAAAGGTCCTGCTGCAGGTCCAGGTTTATCAAGGATCACACATTTCACTGGCATTGTCACTGTACCAGCAGCATTCTGTAACATTAAGACATACTTTCCAGAATCACTCCTTCTGCAGTCTTTCACTACTACCATAGTGCTAGTATCTGTTGCAGATATCTGAGTTCTTGCACTGAGGTGAATCTCTTTTCCATCTTTTGACCATGATGACACTGGTAGTGGGCGTCCAGCAATGTCAGCATTGATCTTTAGGGTCTCTCCTGCTTTCACAACCACAACATCTCTAAACCTGACATCCATCATAATTTGTGGTGGTTCTACATCATCTTTGACTGTGATAGGGCCTGTGTTATCTGATGGCTCACTGAACAGTCCAGCAGCATTCTTTGCAGTGACACGGAAATCACATTGCTGATCTTGAGTAAGACCGGTAACATCAAAGTATGTTTCAGGAACATTGGTAAAGTTACATCTCATCCAGCGGCCATCTGGAATATCTCTACGTTCAATAACATAACCTGTAACTTTGGCCCCTCCATCATATTCAGGCTTTGTCCAAGAGAGAGAAACAGAAGATCTAGTAATGCTTGTAACCACTGGTTGACCAGGAGGATCACATGGATCTCTAGCAGCTATAGCCTCACTGACTTTGCTGACCTTTCCAATGCCGGCAATGTTTTCAGCATATACACGGTACTCATAGAACATAGCTTCATCAAGGCCAGTTACTTTAAATTCAGTATCTTTGATGAGAATCCTATTCACCTTTGTCCACAGAATACTGCTTCTCTCCTTGCGTTCCAAGTGATATCCAAGAACTGTGCTACCTCCATCATTAACTGGTTCATTCCATGTCACAAGCATGAAGGATTTGGTAGCATGAGCCACACGTGGAGTAGCAGGTGGCCCAGGTTGCTTGAATGCATATTCTGCTGTAATCCCAGGAGAGTCAATAGGCTTACTCTTTCCATAGCGGTTCACTGCATATATACGGAATTGGTATTCAGAACCATGAGTCAGACGAGCTACCTTGACTGAAGTTCTGGCAATGTTTGATGAAACAATCTGCCAGACTGTTGTGTTGGTATCCCTCTTCTCAACAATATAGTTATTAATGGAACATCCTCCATCATATTCAGGGGGAGACCATGATAATGTAATGGAGTCAGAAGTCACAGCATCAACCTTTACTGCAGCTGGTGGGCCTGGCTTGTCAAGAACCACAACATTGATATCAGTGGAAATCGTGCCAGCTGTATTAGCTATGGTGATTTCATATTTCCCAACATGCTCGATAGAAGCTTCTTTGATTACAATCTTGCTTGATACCATGGTGTTTGTTATTGTGAGATAAGTTGTTTGCTTAAGAGGTAGGTCATCCTTTTTCCATGAAACCACTGGCTTAGGTCTGCCTCTTATGGGAATTTCAATAATAAGGTCATCTCCAGCCTTAACACTGTAAGTGTTGAAGAGCAGGTTAAATGAAGGCTCTATCTCTATGTCTTTGGCACAAATAGGCACACCAAGTTCTTTTGGTTCACTCTTGCCTTTCTCATTCAGTGCAATTACCCTGAAAGAGTATGTTTCACCAGGTTTAAGGTTCGACACAGTAGCCTCTGGGACTTTCACTGTACAACACGCAACCCATTTGTCTGTGCCTTTTGACTGTGATTCTACATTGTAACAAAGAACTTTACTACCACCATCATGTGCAGGTTTCATCCATGTGAGAGTCACACTGTTCTTGGTAACATCCACAAGAGTGACCTTTCCTGGGGGCATAGGGACCTGGGCAACTTTCACTGGATTTTTTGTTTCTGCCATTAGACCAAAGCCATACTCATTAACAGCACAGACTCTGAAATAGAATATTCCTCCCTCCTGAAGTTCTTCTATCTTGAAGAAATTTTGTGTGCAGATGCTTGTGACAGTTGTGTAAGCTTTCCTTGTAGATTCTCTCTTTTCCACAATGTAATTGGTTATTTTGGCTCCACCATCAGTAAGAGGAGGCTCCCAGTAGAGAGTCACCGAGTCTTTCTTAATTTCCTTTACATCAAAGTTCTGAGGCGCACTTGGTGAGTCAAGCACCCTGACATTCACAAATGCTGACTTCATGCCACTCTTATTCTCAAGTGATAAAACATATTTCCCACTATCAAATCTATTGACATTGTCAATTACAAGCATGGTGTATGAACTAGTAGTTTCAATAAGTGCTCTCTCAGTTAAAGCCCCCTCTTCCTTCTCCCATTTGACTGATGGGTCAGGTCTACCTCTAATTTTAATAAATAGACGAAGTGATCCACCTGCACGAACAGAGACAACTTTTCTAAGATTTGCATCAAGTTCAATCTCTGGTGTCTCAATTCTTTCAATAGTAGTCACAGAGCCATGAACATCAGCAGGTTCACCAACTCCTTCTGAATTAATGGCACACACTCGGAAGTTATACTCAGCATTTTGTTTAAGGTTTTCCACTGTTAAGCATGTTGCCTGTAAACCAGCTGGAGGTGTACACGTGGTCCATTCTTCTGCACAGGCCTCTTTCATCTCAACAATATAACCTTTGATATATGCCCCACCATCTGTGGCTGGCTTACCCCAAGCCAGGGACACAGATGACGTTGAATGATCGGTTACTTTAGGATGATGTGGTGGACCAGGAGGAGTCGTTGCATTTATTGCTCTATAGAACAGAGATAAGTCACTTAGTACTCCCACACCAGCAGCATTCTCAGCAGCCACACGGAATTCATAGAAATGTCCCTCTGAAAGACCAGTTACTTTGAAGTGCAAGTCAGAAAGCTTCTGTCTGTTGCACTTGGTCCATCTTACACCATCTTTGTCACGTTTCTCCAGGTGATAACCAATAATTTCAGTTCCACCATCACACTCTGGGGCATTCCATGATAGAACCATTGAATCTTTTGTTATCTCACTTGCTTCTGGTGTTGATGGTGCACTTGGTGGCTTGTATGGGTTGCATGCAGTTATTGCCTTAGACTCCAGTGGGTCACCAATTCCATATTTATTGATAGCCATAACTCTGAAAATATATTCATCACCTGCCAGGAGATTTGTCACTTTGTAACTGGTAGTGTGAATATTTGCATCAACCAGAGTCCATGATAACCTGCTAGTTTCTCTCTTCTCAAGAATGTAGTGAGAAATATTAGCACCACCATCCTGAGAAGGTTCAGTCCAAACCAGATCACATCTATCAGACATAATACCAGTTACATTTAGTGGTCCAGTTGGAGGGCCTGGCCTATCAAGAACCCTCACAGTAATGGGAATTGTTTTTGTGCCACCAGTGTTTCTTAATACAAGGTCATAATGGCCACTGTCTAATCGTGTACAGTCTTTGACAGTAATAGTGGCACATTTCTGTGTCGTTTTTATTTCAATACGTAGCGTCTTATCTATTTCCTTTCCTTCTTTCAGCCACTGAACATCAGGAATGGGTTTTCCATGAATATCTGCATCAAGAATTAAGTTCTCTCGAGCACTGACAACAATGACATCCTGGTACTTAGGATCCATTGAAACACTTGGGGGTTCAATTTCATCTGTTATGGTAATTGGACCAGTGCTTTCAGATGGCTCACTGAAAATACCTGCAGCATTTCTTGCTATTACTCTAAATTCATACTGTTGGTCTGCTGTTAAGCCAGTGATTGTGAATTCAGTCTCAATCACATTGGTAAAATTGACCCTCATCCAGTGGCCTTGAGGCAAGTCTCTCTTTTCAACAATGTATCCTGTCACTTTGCTGCCACCATCATATTGAGGTTTTGTCCATTGTATTACCACATGGTTCTTTGAAATAGAAATAGCTTCTGGAGTACCAGGTGGATCACATGGATCACGAGCAACAAAGCTGTCTGAAACCTTGCTTGCTCTGCCAACACCAACAATGTTCTCAGCATATACTCTGAATTCATAACCAATTCCTTCCTCAAGATTACATATCTTAAACATGGTGTCAGTAATGAGAGTTTTGTTCAACTTTGTCCACAATATACTAGTTCGTTCTTTACTTTCCAGGTGGTAGCCAATTACTGAGCTTCCACCATCGTTGACAGGCTCATTCCACTCAATTATCATTTGATCCTTGTTGGCAGATTTCACATATGGAGTTCCAGGTGGCCCAGGAGGTTTGTATGGATACTGAATCAAAATTGCCTTTGATTCCAAAGAGGAACTCTTACCGTATCTGTTTTCAGCAGTGACTCTAAACTGGTACTCAGCACCAGTTTTCAACTTTGTTATTTTAAGTGATGTCCTGGCAACTGATCCAGCAACAGGTTCCCATGTTGTGGTGGTGGTGTCTCGCTTTTCAACGATATAATGCTTCACATGGCAGCCTCCTGTGTAAGATGGAGGTTCCCATGAGATTGTTACAAAGCTATTGCTCACTTCTTTCACTTTAATAGGGCCAGTTGGTGGACCAGGCTTATCAAGGATAATGATTCCAATTTCCTCTGTAATAGTACCAGCACTGTTTGTTGCACTAATTGTATACTTTCCAAAGTCATCTTTATTGGCTTCAGTAATCTGTAGAATGGCTGATGTTGGTGTGTTTGAAGTACTGATTCTAGATGTCACTTTAAGAACTTGTCCATCCTTCAGCCAAGTAACCTTTGGCTTGGGGCGTCCAAATACGGGTATTTCCAATTTAAGTTCATCACCGGATTTGACATTGTATGTACTAAACTGTACTTTAAGGCTTGGTTCAATGATTAAGTCATTGGCAATGACAGGAGCAGCAAGAAGCTTTGGCTCACTCTTTCCTGTCTCATTATAAGCAATAACCCGGAACAAATACTCTTGACCAGCTGTAAGACCAGTGACCGTGCCTTCACATGTTTTGACAGATGTTGCTACACCCCATTTTTCTGTTCCCTTGGGTTGCATTTCAATCAAGTAGCCTACAATCCTGCTTCCACCATCATGCTCTGGCTTCTCCCAGGCTAGAGATGCACTTACTTTGGTGACATCAGTCAACATGATCTTTCCTACTGATAGAGGTACTTCAGAAGCCTTTGATGCAGTCTTGGTTTCAACTGGTAGACCAATTCCATATTCATTTTCAGCCATAACTCTAAAGTAGTATAGGGCCCCCTCTGCAAGATTTTCCACCTTGAAGCTTGTCTTGCTACACTTTGTTGTGACATTAGCATATGCTTTTCTTGTAGATTCACGCTTATCAACAACATAGTTTTTGATTTTTGCACCTCCGTCAATAAGTGGTGGATCCCAAATAAGAGTAATGGAGTCTTTCTTAATATCTTTTACCACCAGGTTAAGTGGTGCTCCTGGTGTATCTAATACTTTTACTGACACAAATTCACATGCAGTGCCACTACTGTTCTTAAGGGACACGGCATATTTTCCAGAATCTTTTCTGTCACATGAGTCAGTTGAAAGCTGTGTGAAATTTAAACCCTTCTCAATTATGGCCTTCTCTGACAAATCCCCTTTATCTTTAGTCCATGTTATCTCTGGTGTCGGTCTTCCCTTGAAAGGCACATTAATTCTAAATGATCCCCCAGCACGAACAACTATACCTTTCCTCAACTCTGAATCAAGATGAATTTCAGGAATTTCAAGTCTGTCCTCTGGTTTCACAGACTCAGGAATAACCGCAGGCTCACCCACGCCTAATTTGTTGATAGCACATACTTGAATCTTATACTCCTGTTGTTCTGTCAGTTTGGTTATTTCAAATTTATTAACACGCAGACCAGTTGGTGGAGTACACATAGTCCATTCATCCTCCTCAGCTTTGCATATCTCAACAATGTATCCTTGAATAGCACTTCCACCATCATTAAGAGGCTTTCCCCATGCCACTGAAATGGAGCTCTTTGTGGTATCAATTACATGTGCATGTATGGGAGGGCCCGGTTTATATTTAGGATCACAAGCTTTGTAGTATGATGTAGGCAAGCTGGGTTCACCAATTCCAGCTGCATTTTCAGCTGACACTCTGAACTCATACTCATGATCCTCGATGAGGCCTTGCACTCTGAAACATACATCAGTGACTTTTTGTCTGTTGCATCGGATCCACTTAATTCCAGAACGATCCTTCTTTTCGATAATATACCCAATAATTTCACTTCCACCATCATTATCTGGTGCACTCCAGCACACGGTCATAGAATCCCTGGCAATGTTAGTCACCTCCAGAATTTGGGGTGATCCAGGGGCTATAAATGGATTCTTCATAATTACAGATGGAGTATTAATTGGCTCACTAACACCATAATTGTTCACAGCCATGACACGGAAGATATATTCATTGCCTTCAAGAAGGTTCATCACTTTAAACACTGTGGCTTTACAAACATTAGAGACAATGGTCCAAGCAAGGCGGCTTGTTTCACGTCTTTCAATAATATAATGAGTGATAGGGCTTCCTCCATCATGTTGTGGGGGACGCCATGACAGTGTACATTTATCGCTTGATACACCTGTGACACGAAGAGGTCCTTCTGGTGGACTGGGTTTGTCCAGTACTTTTACTTGAAATGAGACAGTTTGTGAGCCAGCAACATTGGTGAGATGAAGAGTATAGTGTCCACTATCATGTCGAAGTGCATCCTTTAAGACAATCATAGCCCTGTTGTCAGTGTTTTTGATCTCACATCTCATTGTATTTTCAAATTTCTTGTCATCCTTGTACCACTGCATTGTAGGCAGTGGTTTGCCATGGACATCTGCATCAAGTTTGAATGTATCCCCAGCATTCACAATAATGGTCTGAGTATATTCCGGATCAATTGAAAACTTTGGTGGCTCTACTTCATCCAGTGCAGCAATAGGTCCACTGTTGAAAGATGGTTTGCTAATGGTGCCATGTGCATTTTTTGCAATTACTCTAAAGTCATATTTAGCTCCCTCTGTAAGTCCACTAATAGTAAATTGGGTTTCAATGACATTTGTAAAACTAGCCTTCACCCAACGTCCCTCTGGCAGATCACGCTTTTCAACAGTGTAACCAGTTATCACACTTCCTCCATCATATTCTGGTTTTGTCCATTGGATTGTTATCGAATTCTTGCTAGCATGAATAGCTTCTGGCATGCCAGGTGGGTCACATGGATCACGGGCCACATATCCCTCTGAGATTTTGCTGCACCGACCAATGCCAACAATATTTTCAGCATAGACCCTGAACTCATATTCAATTCCCTCTTCCAACGGACTGGTTTTGAATTGTGTTTCTTGAATCAAGGTCTTGTTTATCTTTGTCCAAAGGATACTGTTCCTCTCTTTTCTTTCAAGGTGATATCCAATGATGCTGCTGCCACCATCTGAAACAGGTTCATGCCACTCAACAACCATGTGATCTCTTGACAGAGATGACACAAAGGGAGTACCAGGTGGGCCTGGTTCTCTATATGGGTACTGAGCAACAACAGTTGGTGAATCTAAAGCATAGCTTTTGCCATATCTGTTTTGAGCAATAATCCTGAACTGATACTCTGCCCCAGTTTTTAGTCTGGAGACCTTCAGTGTTGTTCTTGCCACAGAAACTGCAACATTCTCCCATGTAGTGGTAGTTGTGTCTCTCTTTTGTACAATGTAGTTTGAAATTGAGCAACCACCCGTGTACTTTGGTGGTTCCCATGACAGTGTAACACTTGATACTGTGACCTCAAGAAATCTTACAGGGCCAGAAGGTGGTCCTGGTTTGTCAAGAGTGATTATTTCAATTGTTGCATCTTTTTGTCCAAGAACATTTGAGACATTGATTCCATACATGCCACCATCCTCTCTGGCAGCTTCTTTGATACTAAGAATTGTACTATGTGATGTATTTGAAATGTTTACTCTTGTTGTGAATTTAAGGGATGCACCATCCTTTATCCATGTCACCTTTGGTTTAGGGCGTCCAGAAATTGGAACTTCAACTTGCAGGTCTTTTCCAACAAGAATGCTGTAATTGTTAAATACAGGCCTCACATCTGGTTCAATAACCAAATCCTTTGCTTGTACTGGGACTGCAAGTGTTCTTGGGTCACTCTTTCCTTTTTCGTTAATAGCAATTACTCTGAAAGTGTACTCCTCACCTGGGTTCAAGTTATTAATAACAGCCTCTAATGTTTTTACATTTGCACAACCAGACCATTTTTCATTTCCCTTCACTTGCATTTCAACAAGGTACTGAAGAATTCGACTGCCACCATCATGCAGTGGTTTTTCCCAAGCAAGAGAAACACTCGTTTTTGTAACATCTACAATGCTTAATTTTCCAGGGCATTGTGGCACTTCTGATACTTTCAGAGGATCAGTAATATCTGCAGGTATTCCAATACCATGTTCGTTCTCTGCAAGGACTCTGAAATAGTAACAACAGCCTTCTTGAAGTGGTTCAATTTTCCATGACAGTTTATGGCAATTTGTTATAACAGCTGAGAAGGTTTTCCTTGTAGTTTCACGCTTTTCAACAATATAATTTTTTATCTTAGCACCTCCATCCAAGGCAGGGGGTTCCCAGGAAAGAGTGACAGACTCCCTTGTAATTTCTTGAACTTTAAGGTTAACTGGAGCACTAGGTGTATCAAGAACTTTCACAAGGATGGTTGCAGACTTTATCCCAGATGAGTTTTCTGCAGTCACGGTGTACTTTCCACTGTCATTTCTATTTATTTTATCAATCACAAGAGAAGTGTGACCACTCGTGACATCGACTTGTGCTGTCTCTTTAATAGGGCCATCATCCTTCTCCCATTTAATTTGTGGTATAGGACGTCCTCGAATGGGAACAAAAATTCGGAGAGATCCCCCAGCTTTAATAGTGATAAGCTTTCTAAACTCAGGATCAATATCAAGATCTGGCTCCTCTGCCTTATCTTCTGGTTGAATGTGACCAGCAACATCTGCATGCTCACCAACACCAACCTTGTTAACCGCACATACTCTGAACTTGTATTTCTGTTTTTCTTTGAGATTTTCTACAGTAAAACATGTTAACTTAACACCAGTTGCTGGGGTGCACATAATCCATTCTTCAGCCGTTGAGACATCCTCTGAAATTCCAACTTCCTGAGTGGGTTTTATATCCTCTGCTGTTGCTTTTACCTCACAGGACTCAACAATAAATCCCTGTATTTCACATCCACCATCATAAATAGGTTTCCCCCATGCAAGTGACACGGATGATTTTGTTGTGTCTATCACCTTAGGATTATGTGGAGGACCTGGCTTGAACACAGGATCCAGAGCTTTATAGAATACTGTTGCTGAGCTATGCTCACCAACACCAACAGCATTTTCAGCTGCAACTCTAAATTCATAGAGGTGAGCCTCAAGGAGCCCAGTGACTTTGAAGGTTAGGTCTGTGACCTGTGTCCTGTTGCATCTAGTCCATCGAACACCCTCCTTATCATGTTTTTCAATGATATATCCAGTGATAGGAGTACCACCATCACTGGACGGTGCCTCCCAACTTAATACCATTGAATCTTTCTTGATATCAGAGACCTCTATTCCCTTTGGAGCATCTGGAAGCATAAATGGATCCTTAATAAGAACTGGGTCAGACTGAAGTGCATCACCAACTCCAAACTTATTCACTGCCAAAACCCTAAAAATATATTCATTGCCCTCAAGGAGTTTTGTTATTTTCAAAGTTTCAGCTTGAACTTTGGGGTCAACAAGAGTCCAGATGAGTCTGCTTGTCTCTCTTCTTTCAACAATATAATGAGTGATTGTGCTTCCTCCATCCTGTTTTGGGGGTTTCCATGTAAGGCAGCACTGTTCACTGGTAACCCCTGTAATAGATATAGGACCCTCTGGTGTCCCAGGTTTATCTAGAACATTGACATTGACCTGGACAGTTTTCTCACCACCTGGATTCCTTAATAGCAGAGTGTACTGGCCACCGTCAGCAAGCTTGGCCTCTTTTACAGATAAGCATGCAAAACTGGTGGTGTTTTTAATTTCACGATGTATAGTGTTTCCAAGTTCTTGATCTCCCTTCATCCAGTGAATTGTTGGTACCGGTTTTCCGTGTACATCTGCATCAATTTTAAATGATTCCCCTGCATTTACAATAATTGCCTGTGTGTAATGTGGGTCTAGGCTTATGTGAGGGGGTTCAATCTCATCTTTTGCAGTAATGGGTCCAGTGCTATATGAAGGATTGCTAAAAACTCCTGCTGCATTTCTTGCAATAACCCGAAACTCATATTTCTGGTCTTCTGTGAGACCTGTGGCAGTATACTCTGTTTCAATAACATTGGTAAAGTTTGCCTTCAGCCAGCGTCCTTCAGGTAATTCTTTCTTTTCAACAATATAGCCTGTGACCTTGCTTCCACCATCATACTCGGGTTTAGACCACATGATAGTGATGGAATTCTTTGTAATTTTAACTGCCTCAGGTGTACCAGGAGGATCACAAGGATCTCGAGCAACATGTCCCTCTGATATTTTGCTTGCCTTTCCAATGCCAACAATGTTCTCAGCATACACTCTAAATTCATATTCAAGGCCTGGATCAAGGCCTGTGGTCTTGTACATTGTGTCCTGGATTATACTCTTATTAAGTTTAACCCAAAGAATGCTGTTTCTCTCTTTACGTTCAAGATGGTAACCCAAAATTGTGCTTCCTCCATCAATAACTGGCTCATTCCACACCACAACCATACTATCTTTGGTTGAAGTATGAATGAAGGGTGTTCCAGGTGGTCCTGGAAGCTTATATGGATACTGTGCAATAACACACTCTGAGACAAGCACAGGGCTTCTGCCATATCTGTTCTCAGCAGTGATTCTAAATTGATATTCAGTTCCTGTTTTGAGTCTTCCAGCTTTTACCTTGGTTCTTGCGAGATTTGCTGCTGCAACTACCCAGTTTGTTGTGGATGTGTCTCTTTTCTCCACCAGATAGTTCTTAATGGTGCAGCCTCCATTATACTCTGGTGGTTTCCATGAAATTGTGACACTATCAGCTGTTACTGCTTCAACTTTCACTGGGCCACCTGGTGGGCCAGGTTTGTCAAGAACAACTACTCCTATATTCACTGATGTCTCACCAGCTGTGTTTGAAAGTTTGATGCTATACTGGCCAACATCATCTCTACATGCCTCTTTGATTACAAGATTCAATTGGTTGTCTGTGGAAGAGAAGTTAATCCTGCTTGTTCGCTTAAGTGGTGTAGTATCCTTCACCCATGAGACAGCAGCTTTGGGACGAGCAATATATGGAATATCTATTGTCAAATCCTCTCCAGCAAGAACACTAAATGTTGAAAATAACAACTTGGCAGATGGGGCAATTACAAGGTCTTTGGCAATCACTGGAACACCAAGTTGGCGAGGGTCACTGGTGCCTTTTTCATTTCTAGCTGAAACACGGAACATGTACTCTTCACCAGGAGTAAGCCCAGAAATAACTGCCTCTGGTACCTTGACAATCATGGCCTGTGTCCATTTCTCACTGCCTTTACTCTGCATCTCTACAACATATGCAACCACTCTACTTCCTCCATCATGTTCAGGCTTCTCCCAAGACAATGTGACACTTGTCTTTGTCACATCTTGAAGTGTAATCTTTCCTGGAGGAAGTGGTTTTTCTGATACTTTGACGGATTCACTGGTTTCGATAGGGAGACCAATACCATACTCATTCTCTGCCAGTACTCTGAAGTAGTAATTACATCCTTCTTGAAGCTGATCGACATTCCATGTTGTTTTATGACAATTAGCATTAACTGTAGCATAGGCCTTTCTTGTTGCCTCCCGCTTTTCAACAATGTAATTCTTAATCTTTGCGCCACCATCATTTAGTGGAGGATCCCATACAAGTGAGACAGATTCCTTGGTCACTTTGCTGATTTGAAGGTTTTGTGGTGCACCAGGTGTATCTAGAACTCTAACAGTCACAGAAACTGATTTGCTTCCAGAGCTGTTTTCCACAGTCAAAATATATTTACCACTGTCATATCTATTCACATTTCCCACTACTAAGGATGTGAAAGATGATGTGTTCTCAATTGTAGCTCTATCCAAAGGTTCATCATTTTCCCTTGACCATTTGACTTCTGGAGTTGGCCTTCCTCTAATTGGCACAAAGAGCCTTAAGGTGTTACATGCCCTAATGTTCACAACCTTACGAAGGTCAGCATCAAGGTCAATTTCTGGTGGTAAGAGTCTTTCTTCAGCCTTAGGTGTTCCAGGAACAGATGCTGCTTCTCCAATACCCTCACTGTTAACAGCTGAGATATTTATTTTGTATTCCTGATTCTCCTTAAGAGCTGTTATAGTAAATGATGTTGCTTTCAGTCCCTCTTTAGGAGAGACAATTGTCCATTCCTCCTCTTCAGTTCCAGGTATACAGGTCTCAACAATGTATCCAGTAATTTCAGACCCACCATCATATAATGGTTTATTCCATGCAAGTGTGATAGAGGAACTTGATGTGTCCAAAACCCTTGGGTTACCAGGTGGGCCTGGTTTGAACAATGCGTCTGTGGCTGTTGTGTAGGGACATGAGGGACTTGGTGCACTGACTCCAGCTACATTTTCTGCAAAAACTCTGAATTCATATTCATGTCCTGGAACAAGCCCAGTTACCTTGAAATGTAAGTCAGTTACCTTCTTCTTGTTGCATTTAACCCAGCGTAAACCAATTCTGTCTCTTTTCTCAATGCTATAGTTAGTGATTTCACTGCCACCATTGTTTGCAGGAGCTCCCCAGCAAAGCATCATTGAATCCTTTGTGACAGCTGTAATCTCAGGCATTTGGGGAGGATCAGGTGGAGTATAAGGGTTTTCCGCAATTGTTGGGTCAGACTCAAGGGCTTCCCCAACTCCATACTTATTAACAGCCATGACTCTGAAAATGTATTCATTTCCTTTGAGTAATTTTGTTACATGGTACTGTGTAACTTGCAGATCTGTTGCCACATTTGTCCAAGCAAGTCTGCTTGACTCACGTTTTTCAATTACATAATGTTCAATGTTTGCCCCACCATTATCTTCAGGTGGAGCCCATGTAAGCAAACATTTTTCTGCTGTGATATCTGAAACCATAAGAGGTCCTTTAGGTGGTCCTGGTTTATCAAGGACTTTAACATTGAATATATGTTTAGCAAATCCACCCACATTAGTAGCTGTCAGAACAAATTGACCTCCATCTTTTCTAAGAGAGTCCTTGTTAACCAAACAAGCAGTGAGGTCTGTTATTTTTATTTGTAGTTTAGATGTGTTTTCAACGTCTTTTCCATCTTTGGTCCAAACCATAGATGGCAGTGGCTGTCCTGTAACATCAGCATCAAGTTTGAAGACTTCTCCTGCCCTAACAAGCACAACATCCTTAAATTTAACATCAACCATAATTTTTGGTTCTTCAATATCATCTTTACAAATGATTGGATCTGATGCGTCTGATGGGTTGCTAACAGCACCAGCTGAATTTCTTGCAAGTACACGGAATTCATATGATGCATCGTTGGTTAGACCACTAACAGTAAAGGTGGTTTCAACAATGTTTGTGAAGTTGGCCCTTATCCAGCGCCCAGCTGGTAGATCTCTTTTTTCCACAATGTAACCCGTAATCTTGAACCCACCATCATATTCTGGCTTTGTCCACTGAATTGTGATTGCATTTTTAGATACACAGATTGGTATAGGCTGACTGGGTGGATCCACTGGATCAAGAGCAAGCATGGGTTCAGATGATTTGCTTGGTTTCCCAATTCCTGCTGCATTTTCAGCCATCACACGGAATTCATATGCAGTGCCAGACTCTAGTCCAGTTGTTTTGAAAAGATTTCCCACCACAAGAGCTTTACTAATTCTATGCCAGACAATGCTGTTCCTCTCTTTTCTTTCAACATGATATCCAATAACTTCACTTCCCCCATCATTAACTGGCTCATTCCAGCCAACTGTCATTGAGTCCTTTGTGAATTCAACAATGTTGGGAGTGCCTGGTGGTCCAGGCACCTTAAATGGATAAGCTGCAACTACAGCTTCTGAGGTAATTGGAGGACCGTTACCATATCGATTTTTGGCCTTTACACGAAATTGGTATTCCACTCCTGTTGTTAGATGAATTGCTTTATATGTTGTTCGAATGACCAGTGAAGACAGTTCTGTCCAGTTCTGAGAGGTGGTTTCCTTTATTTCAATGACATAGTTATTGATTGGTACACCTCCATCATTTTCAGGTGTATCCCATGAGAACTCAATGGAATCACGAGATATTTTGTCTAATTTTATTGGTCCCCTAGGTGGTCCAGGGACATCATGTACTTTGATTATGATGTTTTCAGTAACTGAACCAACTATGTTTTTCCCAGTAATTGAATACACTCCAGTGTCATTTCTCAAACATTCATTTATAATCAAGATGGTCGAAGTAGAGGTATTTTCAAGCATTGTCCTTTGTGTTAACTTGAGAGGCTGATGGTCTTTCTGCCATGTTACTGTTGGTTTAGGACGCCCAATTATGGGTACCTCAACCTTTATGTTATCTCCAGCCTTTGCTATGACAGTCTTCTGGCAAATACCCCGCAAGTCAAATTCTGGTTCTGTGTTTTGCTCTCTTATAACAACATGCTTGCTTTCACGAGGATGGCTTCTGCCTGATAAATTAACAGCCATAACATGGAATACATACTCCTCATTTTCATTTAAATTCTTCACATTAAAGTCTAATGACTTTACAGTGGTCACATGAGCCCACTGGTCTGTTCCTTTTTTCTGAGCCTCAATAACATACCCAGTGATTCTGCTTCCCCCATCATGTTTTGGTTTGGTCCATGCAAGACAAGCTGAGTTTTTGGTAACATCAGTAATTGTGACTGTTTCAGGCGGACTTGGTGCTTGAGATGCTCTGATGGGATCTAGGGTTTCTGCTGCTTCACCAATTCCAAACTCATTTTCCGCAGATACTCTGAAGTAATATTCTGACCCCTCTGACAAATTTGGAACTCTTAAAGAACACAAGGCACATTTTGTTACGACGGTAGCATATGCTTTGCGAGTAGCTTCTCTTTTTTCAATGATATAATTAGTAATCTTTGCACCGCCATCAATAAGAGGTGGTTCCCACTGAAGTGTAACGCTTTCCTTGTCAATGGCTTTTGGTTTAAGGTTGATAGGAGGCCCGGGAGAGTCCAAAACTTTAACATTCACATAGGCTGACTTCTTTCCAGCAGCATTCTCTAATGTCAAATCATATTTACCAGCATCATGTCTGTTGCAATCAGGAATGACTAAAAGAGTGTAAGTCTCTGTAACATCAATGTTTGCACGGGTTTTTAGTGCAGTCCCCTCCTTTGTCCAAGTCACAGATGGAGTTGGACGCCCTTTAATTGGGACAAATATGCGAATAGAGCCTCCAGCTTTGACAACTAGTGTTTTTCTCAATTCAATATCAAGTTCCAGGTCTGGGATTACTTCACGTTCAATAATTTCAATAAGGTCTACTGTTTGTGCTGGTTTCCCAACTCCCATTGCATTCATGGCACTAATTCTAAAATGATACTTGGCTCCAGTCTCCAAGCTTGGAACAACAAATTCTGTGATTATTAAAGGTGTAGTTGTATCTTTCACCCATGTCTCTTCTCCATCTTTTTTGTGCTCAACAGTATATCCTGTAACAGGCATGCCACCATCATTTAAAGGTTTGCCCCAATGCAGTTCAGCTGTGGTTTTTGTTGTATCCGTGACTCTTGGGTTGATTGGGGGTCCGGGTACATCTAAATGAAAGAAAACATATCAGGAAAATATATTAAAAGTATAATTTTTGCAATTTAGAAAGATCTTTTCAGTGGACAGAGTAAGCAGGACGAGATATTGTAATC
>JAPEKN010000028.1:1367545-1388837 GCA_028877435.1 Cathorops dasycephalus
CAATTATGTGCTACTCTGTGTTGGTCTATCACATAAAATCTCAATAAAAAACTTTTAAGTTTGTGGTTGTAAGGTGGAAAAATGTGAAAAAGTTCAAGGGGTATGAATACTTTTTCAAGGCACTGTATATGAAATATATTTCAACACTTAGACAAGAAGCAATAATTAGTAGCATACCTTGAATAAGTACTCTGATAGCAGCATATGCTGAGCCCAAAGAATTCTTGACCTTGAGTTCATATGTTCCAGTGTTTAAGCGTGTAGCATCCTTTATTGAGACGCATGAAGAATCAGTGGTGTTTGAAATGATTAACTGAGGTCCAGATTCCAGTTCTTTTCCATCTTTGTACCATTCAATGGTTGGCTGAGGTTTAGCAATAATACTAACTCTAAGCTGGAAAGTTGCTTCTGCTCTGTATTTTAGAACATCCAGGTATTCCTGTGGGAGTTCAATTTCAGGGGCACCGAAGGTATCCACACATGTAACTGGCCCAACAGTAGTGGAAGGGTTACTGACAGAACCAACTGCATTCATGGCTAAGACTCTCAATTCATAAGATTCATCTTGAATGAGGCCTGATACAGTGAATTTGGTGTCAGAAACCTTTGATAAATTAGCTTTGAACCATTTGCCTTTTGGACCATCTTTCTTCTCAATTATGTACCCTGTCACTTTGCTTCCACCATCATAGGAAGGCTTACTCCATGCAAGGCTTATTGAACTCTTTGTGATATCAGTGACATGGAGATCAGTTGGTGGCTCTGGAAAACAGTACCATAATTAAAATCATAATTACTTATAGGCACAATAACTACATTTCTTCCCCAAAACAAGTCCCATTTTGTAATATCCTTACCACAAGCATCAATTGCCAGTACAGCATCTGAAATTTTGCTGACAGGACCAATTCCAGCAGCATTTTCTGCTGCAACCTTGAACTCGTAGATAAGGCCTGGATTGATGTTTGTCACTTTGAAATGTGTGGCACGGATAAGAGTTTTGTTCACCTTCTTCCACAAAATACTGTTCTTGTCTTTCATATGAAGGTGGTATCCAAATATATGACTTCCTCCATCAGAAGAAGGTTCTTTCCAGTTGACAGTAATACTTTCTCTAGTGACAACAGATACCCATGGTGTTGAAGGTGCCTCAGGAATTGCTGAAACAGAGTGAAAGCAATATTGTTGATATTTGTCATTTAGTCGAATCAAAATGAATTATACAATATAATAATTGGTATGCTACTTACTATATGGCAGACTGACTGTGACAGCGGGAGAATCGATGTGATCACTAATGCCAAAGCGATTCTCAGCCCTAATTCTGAACTGATACTCAACTCCAGTAGTTAGTTTCATAATCTTAATCGTGCATCTTGCGATTGCAGATGAAACTTCAACCCAGTTTGCTGTTGTTGTTTCACGTTTTAGAACAATGTAGTTGGTGATGGGGCTGCCACCATCATATGCAGGAGGGAGCCATTTCAGACTCACACTGTCCTCTGTGATGTCACACATCTCAACTGGACCAACAGGTGGACTTGGTCTGTCCAGGACAACAATATTGATAAAGGACTTGGTGGTTCCACTTGAGTTCGAGGCTGTAATGTCATATCTGCCTGCATCATGAGCAACACTGTCACGCAGAGTGATCATAATGCAGTCAAGCGTTACTTCAGAATTGAATCTCATGGTTGATTTTAGGACATGGTCATCCTTTGAGAGTGACACTTTTGGCAAAGGTTTACCAGTAATTGGGATCTCTACTTTAAGATTTGAACCTGCCTTTACATAGACTGTATTGTGTTGAAAGTTCTTTAAGTTAATTTCAGGTGCCTCTGTTGATAGAAGAGATCACATCAGGTTAATTATCATAAAGAACTGCCATACAAAATGTTAATCTACAGCAACATATTAATTGCAAACAAGTCAAATTACTTACCGAATTGATCTTTAAGAAGAACAGGCAAAACCATGTCTTTAGGGTCACTGAATCCAGCATGATTTTCAGCACGGACTCTGAAGAAGTATTCACCATTCTCTCTTAACCCAGAGACAACAAAGTGAGTTGATTTGGTGACACCGCATTTGATCCACTTCTGTTGTCCTTTCTCCAGAGCATCCACCTGGTAATTGGTAATTCTACTGCCTCCATCATGCTCAGGTTTACTCCAAGCTAATGAGACACTATCTTTTGTAACATCAGTAACTCCAAGCTTCGCTGGTGGACTTGGTTTTTCTGAAATTAATGTTTGTGTAAGAGTTACTTATATCAGAGTTAAATACATCAAAATCCAATTATTTTAGTTAATCATCTTTCCAAACGTAATTATAATATCATACCTGTAATCTTAGCTCCCTCTTTAGTTTCAAGTGGTACTCCAATTCCATATTCATTTTCACCAGTGACTCTGAAATAATAAACACCTCCCTCTTGGAGGTCAGTTACTTTGAAGGTAAGTCTGGGACAACTTTCTGTGACTCTTGTCCATCCTTTTTTGGATGCCTCACGCAGATCGACAAGGTAGTTCTTGACAGGAGCGCCACCTTCATTTTCTGGTGTGTCCCATGTTATTGTTGCGGAGTTTTTGGTCACTTCCTTAACTGAAAGACTGGCAGGTGGTCCAGGTGAATCGAGCACTTTTACATTCAATGTTAGTGTAACTGTTCCAGCAACATTTTGGAGCGTCACTGTGTACTTGCCAGAGTCATTTCTTGTAGCTTGCTCAATTGTTACAGATGTGCAAGTATCCGTGGTATCAATTGCTGCGCGAACTCTAAGATCAACATCAGGCTTGTTCCACATTACATTTGGCACAGGCTTCCCCTTGAAAGGGACTCTTAGGGTGAATGAGCTGCCATCTTTGACAATGAGTGTTTTTCGCATTTCATTACTGATGAGGAAAACTGGCTCATCTTCCCTGTCCTTTGCTACCTGTGGATCAGTCTCAGGGCTTGGCTCACTTGGACCAATTTTATTAATTGACCTAACCACAAAGACATATTCTGCTCCTGATGTTAGCCCTACAACTGTAAACTCAGTGTTATTAGTGTGCTGCACCCCAACAATCCAGTCTTCTTCATTGGTTTTCCTATATTCAACTGAGTATCCTGTGACTGGAGAACCACCATCAAACAATGGCTTGCTCCAAAACAGTGTGATTGTGGACTTGGTAGAATCAATTATCTTTGGTTTCACTGGTGGAGATGGCAAGAATAATGGATCCTCTGCTTTCATCAAAGGGCAAGGAAGGCTTGGTGCACTTAAACCTGCAGCATTCTCTGCATATACACGGTATTCATATTCACGTCCTTCACGCAGATTGGAGGCCTTCACCCTCAAGTCATAAACAGGCCTTTTGTTGACACGAACCCAACGAAGACCTGATTTTTCACGTTTTTCGATTACATAGCCATTAATACTACTGCCACCATCAGAAACAGGCCTTTCCCAGCAGATTGTCATAGCTTCACTTGTAACACTTGTGACTTCAACATTTGTTGGCGCAGGAGGCACTGTAAATGGATCTAGGGCCTTAACGGGATCACTCTCCAGAGCTTCCCCTGTTCCATATTTATTTACTCCAAGAACTCTGAAAATGTATTCATTGCCCTTAAGCAGTTTTGTAGCTTTGCACGTTGTGGCCTTCATTTCTGCATAGATTAATGTCCAGGCAAGACGGCTTGTTTCACGCTTCTCAACAATGTAATGCTGAACTTCAGCACCACCATTTTCTTGGGGTGGTCCCCAAGTTAATGTGCATTTTTCTGCTGTCAAACCAGTTACTTCCAATGGTCCAGATGATGGGCCAGGTCTATCAAGGACTTTACAGTTCACTGCTAAAGATCTGGTACCACCAACATTCTGTAATGTGAGAACGTACTGTCCAGAGTCTCTTCTGATAGTGTCCCTAACAATTAGTGTTGTGGATGTGAATGTTGAAGAAATTTCAACTCTTGCTTTAGAATCAATTTCTTTTCCATCCTTTGCCCATGAAATCACAGGAGCTGGCCGGCCAGAAATTTCAGCATCAATTCTTAATATATCTCCAGCTTTGACAACAACTAGTTGCCTGAGTTTGTCATCAATTGTAATGCGTGGTGGATCAACATCATCTTTAATTGTAACAGGGCCTGTGCACTCTGACGGCTGACTAAGTAAACCAGCCGCATTCTTTGCAATAACATGGAAATCATATCTTTGATCTTCAATCAGACCAGTCACATCAAAGTATGTTTCTTGGAGACTGGTGAAATTGCATTTCAGCCAACGACCCTCTGGTAGTTCTCTTCGTTCTACAATGTAACCAGTCACCTTAGCACCACCATCATTTTCAGGTTTTGTCCAGGAGAGAGAAACAGAAGTCCGTGTTATGTTCATAACAACTGGCTGACCTGGAGGATCACATGGATCTCTTGCAGCAACAGGCTCGCAGGCTTTTGTGCAAGGTCCAATTCCTGCAATATTCTCTGCATATACTCTGTACTGATAGAGAAGACCCTCTTCAAGACCAGTTACTTTAAATTGCACGTCAGAAACAAGACCCCTGTTGATCTTAGTCCAGAGAATGCTGCTTTGCTCCTTGCATTCCAAGTGATATCCAATGACTGGACTTCCACCATCACTGGTTGGTCTTTTCCATGTAACCAACATGCCTGACTTTGTAGCATGAGCAACTTGAAGGTCATGTGGAGGACCAGGTGGTGTGAAGGAGTATTGTGCAACAATTGGTGCAGAGTCAAGAGCATGGCTCTTCCCATAACGATTTTCAGCAGCAATACGGAATTGATATTCAGTTCCCTGTGTCAAATGGCATACTTTAATTGATGTCCTTGCCACTGTAGCTGAAACATTTTGCCATGTTGTAGTAGTTGTATCTCTCTTCTCAACAACATAATTAGTGATTTGACACCCACCATCATAAACTGGAGGATCCCATGATAATGATATATAGTCTGCACTTACTTCATCTACTCTGATTGCAATTGGTGGACCTGGTTTGTCTAGAATTATAACTGTTATTTCAGCTGATTTCACACCAACTGAGCTAGTCAGCGTGATTTCATATTTTCCAGCATCTTCCCTTGTTGAATCTTTAATAACAATCTTTGAAGATGTTTTGGATGTAAGAACATTTACTCTGGTTGTTTGCTTCAGGGTGTGGCCATCCTTCTTCCATGTCACTTCTGGGTGAGGTCTACCTCTAAATGGAACATCAATTTTGAGATCTTCTCCAGCTTTAACACTGTATGTGTTAAATAGCAAGTCAATAACAGGTTCAACAGTGATATCCTTGGCAACCACAGGTGCTGCCAGTGGTTTAGGATCACTCTTTCCTTTGTCATTCATGGCAGAAATTCTGAATGAATATTCCTCCCCTTTTGTAAGTCCTTCAATCGTAGCCTCAGGCATTTTTACTGTTGCACATACAATCCATTTATCTGATCCTTTTGTCAACATCTCTACTATGTAACCTGTTATCTTGCTACCACAATCATGGTCTGGCTTTTCCCAAGAAAGACTCACACTGTGCCGAGTTACATCAACAAGTGTAACCTTACCTGGCGGTAGAGGTGCTTGGGACACCTTGACTGGCTCTGTGGTGGTTGCTGGCAAGCCAACACCAAGTTCATTCACTGCAACTACACGGAAATGATAAAGACCTCCCTCTTGGAGACCATCAACCCTGAATGAATTCCTGACACAATTATTTGTCACAGATGTAAATGTCATTCTTTTAGATTCACGTTTCTCTACAATGTAATGAGTAATCTTGGCACCGCCATCAATATGTGGAGGGTCCCACTGCAGCTGGACTGAGTCTCTTTTGATATCTTTAACGACAAAGTTCACAGGAGCACTTGGGGAGTCCAGGACTCTGACATTTATGAATGCAGATTTGGTGCCACTGTTGTTTTCAAGAGTCAAAACATATTTGCCAGTGTCAAATCTGTCAACACTGTCAATAACAAGCATGGTGTAAGAGCTTGTGACTTCAATTTGGGCACGCTCTTTTAGGGGACCATCAGCCTTTGTCCATTTAACTTCAGGCTCAGGCCTTCCCCTGATGGTAACAAACAAGCGTAGTGTTGCACTTGCACGAATAGTCACAATTTTCCTCAAATCAGCTTGTAACTCTACTTCTGGGGCTTCAAGTTTCTCAGCAGCAATCACAGACCCTTGAACATCAACATGATCCCCAGCACCTTCAATATTAATGGCACAAATACGGAAGTTGTATTCTGCATTTTCCTTCAGGTTTTTCACTGTAAAGTGAGTTGCTTGTACACCAGTGCTTGGTGTACATAGTATCCATTCATCATCGATGGCTTCTTTCATCTCAACAATATATCCAGAGATTGGTGCACCACCATCATAAATAGGCTTACTCCATGCAAGGGAAACAGTTGTACTTGAATGGTCTGTCACTTTGGGATTGTTTGGTGGGCCAGGAGGATAGGTTGCATCACAGGCTTTGTAATATTCAGATGGTTCACTTGGTGTACCAATGCCTGCAGCATTTTCAGCAGACACTCTGAATTCATAAGAGTGTCCATCTGTTAATCCAGTGGCTCTGAAACGCAGATCACTTAGTCTTTTCCTGTTGCACTTTGTCCATCGAACACCTTCTTTATCACGCTTCTCCAAGACATAACCCTCAATTTGTGAACCACCATCATCCTCTGGACGGTCCCATGTGAGGACCATTGAGTCTTTAGTGATTGCACTTGCTTCTGGAGTTGAAGGTGGGCCAGGAGTCTTAAAAGGATTTCTTGCAATAACTGGTTCAGATTCAAGTGGTTCGCCAATACCATACTTATTTACTGCCCTGACTCTAAAGATATATTCATTACCTGGCAAAAGTTTGGTGACTTTATAACTGATTGCTTGAATTTTGGGTTCTACCACAGTCCAAGACAGTCTGCTTGTTTCTCTCTTTTCAATAATGTAATGCGAAATACCAGCTCCACCATCATGTGTTGGATGGCTCCAGTGTAGATAACATTTCTCTGCTTTGACACCAGTTACCTTCAGAGGCCCATCTGGTGGACCAGGTCTATCCAGAACCTTG
Organism: Cathorops dasycephalus; assembly: GCA_028877435.1. NCBI lineage: Eukaryota > Metazoa > Chordata > Actinopteri > Siluriformes > Ariidae > Cathorops > Cathorops dasycephalus. The sequence continues at coordinate 1,374,619 of JAPEKN010000028.1, forward strand.
ACATTTACAGGGATCAGTTTTGTTCCAGCCACATTGCTGAGGCTTAGGGCAAAATGTCCACCATCTACTCTTATGCAGTCTTTAACGGTTAAAACGGTATGTGTAATCGTGGATTTAATTTCCATTCTTTGAGTAGCACTGTCAATTTCTTTTCCATCCTTTAGCCACCTAATATCTGGGAGTGGCTTGCCTGCAATATCAGCATCAATAGAAAATGTCTCACCAGCATTCACAATAATGACATCCTTGAATTTTGAGTCCATGGAAACTGAAGGTGCTTCAATCTCATCCTGTGCGGTAATTGGGCCAGTGCTTTCAGAAGGCTCACTTAAAACACCAGCTGCATTTCTTGCAATTACTCTGAACTCATAACGGTCTCCTTCTGTCAATTCTGTAATTGTAAATTGAGTGTCAATTATATTTGTAAAGCTAGCCTTCATCCAGCGACCGTCGGGTAGCTTTTTCCTCTCAACAATATAACCTGTGACTACACTGCCTCCATCGTATTGAGGCCTTGTCCATTGAAGTGTGACAAGGTTTCTAGTGATTACAATAGCCTCCGGAGTTCCAGGTGGATCACATGGATCATGTGCCATAACACTTTCAGAAACTTTGCTAGGTGCACTTACTCCTGCAATATTTTCAGCAAATACTCTATATTCATACTCAATGCCCTCCTCAAGACCATTTGTTTTGAACCGAGTATCAGTGACAAGAAGCTTGTTAAGTTTTGTCCAGAGAATGCTGTTCTTCTCTTTGCGCTCAATGTTATACCCAAGAATAGGGCTACCTCCGTTATTACTAGGTGGCTTCCATTCAACCGTCATGTGATCTTTTGTGACTGAGGACACAATTGGTGTACCAGGAGCTGCAGGCTCACTGAAAGGATAACTAACAACAACAGGCACTGAGTCTAAAGATGAACTCTTTCCATATCTGTTTTCAGCAAACACTCTAAACTGATATTCTGAGCCAGTTTTCAGCTTAGAGATTTTGATTGTTGTACGTGCAATAGTTGCTGACACGATGTGCCAGGCTGTGGTAGTTGTGTCTCGTTTCTCCACAATGTAATTGTTTATCTGACAACCACCAGTGTACACAGGTGGTTCCCATGAGATTATCACATAATTGGAACTTATTTCATCAAATCTAACTGGGCCAACAGGTGGACCAGGCTTGTCCAAGATTATTACACCAATTTCTTCTGAGACTGATCCTATATTATTTGTAGCTGTTACTATATATTTGCCAGAATCCTCTCTGTTGGCATCTTTGATGGTAAGAACTGTTGATGTTGTTGTGCTTGAGACATTTAGTCGAGTTGTCTCTTTTAATGAGTGGCCATCTTTCATCCATGTGACCTTTGGTGTTGGACGACCTTTCACTGGAATTTCTACTTTCAGCTCTCCACCACATTGCACACTGTATGTGTTGAAAGTCAATTGGAGGGCTGGTTTAATTGTTATATCATTAGCTATGACCGGAGTTGCTAGTGACCTTGGATCACTTTTTCCTTTATCATTGTAGGCCAACACTCTGAAGAAGTACTCTCGGCCAGCACTAAGTCCTGTGACAGTTCCCTCACAAGTTTTGGTAGTAGTTGCTACTACCCAGTCTTCTGACCCTTTTGGCTGCATTTCAATATAATATCCGATAATCCTGCTACCACCATCATGTTCTGGTTTCTCCCATGACAGTGATGCAGAAGTTTTAGTCACATCAGTCAATGTGACCTTACCCACAGGTAGAGGAGGATCTGCTGTCTTCACAGATTCTTCTGTTTCTACAGGCAGACCAATACCAAACTCATTCTCAGCCATGACTCTGAAATAATAAATGCCACCTTCACTAAGATCACCAACACGTAAGCTAGTCTTGGTGCATTTTGTAGTAATATTAGAGAAGGCAGGCCTAGTTGATTTCCGTTGGTCCACAATATAATTCTTTATCTTTGCCCCACCATCAATAAGTGGAGGGTCCCAAACAAGAGTTACATAATTTCTTGTGACATCTTTAACAGTTAGGTTTAGTGGCGCTCCTGGCGTATCCAGTACTTTCACTGAAACAAATGCTGACTTGGTACCACTGCTGTTCTCTAGAGTCAGAATATATTTTCCTGCATCATTCCTGTCACATATGTCAATTGAGAGCTGGGTATAATCTAGAGCCTTTTCAACTTGAGTTTTACTTGGTAGATCACCATCATCCTTAGTCCAGTTTATCTCTGGTGTGGGACGGCCTTTGAAGGGCATGCTAATTCTCATGCTTCCTCCAGCACGGACAACAATGCCCTTTCTTAACTCAGAATCAAGTTCAATTTCAGGAGGTTCCATTTTATCAACAGGCTTCACTGTGCCAGGAATGGTGACTGGCTCACCAACACCTAGTTTATTAAGAGCACATATCCGAACCTTGTATTCTTGATGTTCTATGAGTTTGGTAATTGTGAATTTAGTATCATTCAACCCAGTAGGTGGAGTACATGTTAGCCATTCCTCTTCATCAGCGTTGCAGATCTCTACAACATAGCCCTGGATATCTAAGCCACCATCATAGATTGGTCTACTCCATTCAATAGTCACAGAGTCCTTTGTGGTGTCAGTAAGGTGTGCATTGGTTGGTGGAGCAGGTTTAAATGTTGGGTCACATGCTTTGTAATAAGGAGTTGGTGGACTCGGTTGACCAACTCCTGCAGCATTTTCTGCAGTTAACCTGAATTCATATTCATGGTCCTCTGTGAGACCTGTAACTCTGAAGCGAAGGTCTGTAATTCTACGTTTGTTACATTTTGTCCATCTGACTCCAGCTCTGTCTCTCTTTTCTACAATGTACCCAACAATCTCACTTCCACCATCAGTCTCTGGGCGAGTCCAGCACACAGTCATAGAATCTCTTGAAATATTTGTTATTTCTAGTTCTCTAGGTGGTCCAGGAGGAACAAATGGATTTCTCATTATTACTGGTACAGACTCTAAAGGTTCACCTACACCGTATTTGTTAACAGCCATGACACGGAAGATATACTCATTTCCTTTAAGAAGCTTGGTGACCTTGAACATAGTTGCTCTACAGTCACTAGACACTACAGTCCAAGTAAGACGGCTGGTTTCCCTTTTTTCAATGATGTAATGAGAAATACTGCTACCACCATCATGTACAGGAGGAAGCCATGACAAGGAGCACTTCTCACTTGTTACATTTGAAACTGTAATAGGTCCTGCTGGTGGCCCAGGCCTATCAAGCACTCTTACATTAAAGGGCACAGATTTAGTTCCCCCAACATTGGTAAGCTGCAAAGTGTACTGTCCTCCATCGACTCTAATAGCATCTTTAACAACAAGGACTGCTTTGAAGTCTGTGTTCTTGGTCTCAGCTCTTGCAGAAACTTCAACTTCCACATCACCTTTGAACCACTGCATTGTTGGAACTGGCTTCCCCAACACAGATGCTTGCAGTAAAAATGTATCTCCAGCATTTACAGTTACCACTTGGCTGTATTGCGAATCCAGGTCATAGGTTGGTGGCTCAATCTCATCTTTAGCTGTGATTGGGCCTGTGCATGCAGAAGGCTTGCTGACTGATCCAGCACCATTTCTAGCAATGACCCTGAAGTCATATTTTGAGTCTTCTGTCAGACCTGTGACTGTAAATTCAGTTTCAAGGATGTTTGTAAAGCTAGCTTTCATCCAACGGCCATCTGGGAGGTCCCGTTTCTCCACAACATATCCAGTGACCATACTGCCTCCATCATATTCTGGTGGTGTCCATCTCAGCATCACTGAGTGTCTTGTCACAATTACTGGCACAGGTGTGCCAGGAGGATCGCAGGGATCACGGGCCACGCAACCTTCAGAAACTTTGCTGCATTTACCAATTCCAACAATATTTTCAGCAGAAACTCTGAACTCATATTCTATACCTTCCTCCAAAGGAGATGTTTTAAATCGGGTGTCTTGAATAACCATTTTATTTATTTTTGTCCAGAGAATACTGTTCTTTTCTTTTCTTTCAAGATGATATCCAAGAATATTACTGCCGCCATCTGAAACTGGTTTGTGCCATTCAACTAACATAGATTCTTTTGTAAAGGCAGACACAAATGGTGTTCCAGGGGGCCCTGGCTCTTTGAAAGGATACTGAGCAACAACTGGCTCTGAATCAATAGCATAGCTTTTACCATATCTATTTTCTGCAAAGATCCTGAACTGGTACTCAGTTCCAGTTTTCAGATTTCCAACTTTGAGTGTAGTTCTTGCTACTGTAGCTGAAACAACTGCCCAGTTAGTTGTGGTAGTATCTCTCTTTTGCACAATGTAATTTGAAATTTGGCATCCTCCAGTGTAGGTTGGAGGATTCCATGACAGTGTAATACTTTCTGCACTTATTTCATCTATCCTCACTGGCCCCACTGGTGGACCAGGTTTGTCAAGTATAATGATTTCGACAGTGCACTCCTTTTGTCCTAGTACATTAGCTACTGTAATGCTGTACATACCACCATCATCTCTTGTTGCATCTTTAATCGATAATGTTGTATGGTGGGCAGTGTCTGCAACATTAACTCTTGTGGTCTGTTTCAGCTCTGTACCATCTTTAGTCCATGTAATGGTTGGCTTTGGATGACCAGTGATACGTGCTTCAATTTTCAAGTCATAGCCAACTTGTACACTGTATGTGCTAAGTTTTGTCCTTACAGATGGCTCGACTACAAGGTCTTCTGCAAGAACAGGGTGTGCTAGAAGTCTGGGATCACTCTTTCCTTTGTCATTAACTGCAATTACCCTAAAATTGTACTCTGCACCTTGGACTAAATTGGTAATTATGGTGTCAAGTGATTTAACGTGTGCACACAGTGACCACTTTTCACTGTCTTTTGCTTGCATCTCAACTTCATAGTGAGTGATTCTACTACCCCCATCATGTTCTGGTTTTTCCCAGGACAGAGAGATGCTCTTGCGTGTAACATCCACTACAGAAACTTTTCCAGGAGGTTGTGGCACTTCTGAGATTTTTAGTGGTTCTGGTGTTTCAGCAGGTAATCCAATTCCATATTCATTTTCAGCAAGAACTCTGAAGAAATAGTTGCTGCCTTCTTGGAGCTGCTCTATCTTATATGTCATCTTGTTGCAGGAAGCAACAGTCGAGTACGCCTTTCTTGTACTCTCACGCTTTTCAACAATATAATTTTTTATTTTTGCGCCACCATCCAACAAAGGTGGCTCCCATGTGAGGGTAATTGAATTCTTTGTTATTTCCTTCACATGGAAGTTTGCAGGTGCATCAGGGGTGTCAAGTACTCGGACACTAATAAATGCAGATTTTGTACCATTTACATTTTCCAAACACAAAGTGTATTTTCCACTGTCAAATCTGTTCATGTTTTCAATTACAAGGGAAGTGTAACTGCTTGTGATATCAATCTGTGCTGTCTCATTAATTTCACCTTCGGCCTTTCCCCATTTGACCTCAGGGGTTGGTCGGCCTCTGATTGGAACAAACAATCTAAGAGCTCCTCCAGCTCTAACAGTGATCATCTTTCTTAGGTCAGCATCAAGATCAATATCTGGTGCCTCCAGTTTGTCTTCCGTATGAATGGATTCTTTGATATCTGCATGTTCTCCAACTCCAGCCTTATTTATTGCACAAATTCTGAATTTGTATTCATGTTTTTCCAGTAGATTTCCAACTTTGTATCGTGTTTCTGTGATTCCTGTGGGGGGTGTGCACATTGTCCACTCATCGGATATGCCTTCACAGACTTCAACAATATAACCTTGAATCTCGCATCCACCATCATAAATAGGTTTACTCCAATGTAGTACAACAGATGACCTTGAGACATCAATAACCCTAGGATTGTTTGGCGGACCTGGCCTGAAGACTGGATCCAAAGCCTTGAAGTATACAGTAGGGGCACTTGGTTTACCAATTCCAGCTGCATTCTCAGCAGAGACACGGAATTCATAACTGCGGTTTTCAAGAAGACCCGTCACTCTAAAGCGCAGTTCACTAACTGAACGCTTATTGCATCTTGTCCATCTGACACCTTCTTTGTCCCTCTTTTCAATTACATATCCTGTAATTGCATTACCTCCATCATTAATGGGTCTTTCCCAAGTAACAACCATGGAGTCCTTTGTTATATTGGATATCTCTACCCCAGTGGGTGGATCAGGTGTGACAAATGGATTTCTGGCAATGACTGGATCAGATTCCAGAGGCTCACCAATTCCATATTTATTGACAGGAATCACTCTGAAAATATACTCATTTCCAGGAAGGAGCTTGGTAATCTTCAGATTAAGGGTTTGCACCTTTGATTCCACAACAGTCCAAACTAATCGACTGGTCTCCCTTTTTTCAACAATATAATGGGATACCTCAGCACCTCCATCATGTAAAGGTGTTTTCCATGCTATGCAGCATTTCTCACTTGTAACCCCATATATAGAAATAGGCCCATCTGGTGGCCCAGGCCTGTCTAGAACTTTGATATTGATGTTTATGGATTTCTCACCACCAACATTTTTCAATAGCAGTGTGTACTGGCCTCCATCAACACGAATAGCTTCTTTTACACTTATAGAGGCTGTGAAGTCAGTATTTTTAATCTCAAGTCTAGCTGTATTAGCAAGTTCCTCACCACTTTTTATCCAATGGACTGATGGTACAGGTTTGCCAGATATTCTGGCATCAATCTTAAATGATTCTCCAGCATTTACAATAATAGTTTGAGAATATTTAGCATCCAAGTCAATCATAGGTGGCTCTACTTCATCCTTTGCGGTTATTGCACCAGTACTGTCAGATGGTACACTGTATACACCAGCTGCATTTTTTGCAATGACTCGGAATTCATATCGTTGTTCTTCCACCAAGCCACTGACAACAAATTCAGTTTCCATGATATTAGCAAAACTAGCCTTCATCCAGCGACCATTCGGCAATTCTTTCCTCTCAACTACATAGCCAGTTATTCGGCTGCCGCCATCAAACTCTGGTGCGGTCCATCGTAATGTGACAAAGCTTCTTGTGACAATTACCGCTTCTGGTTTGCCTGGAGGGTCACAAGGATCTCTTGCTACCTGCATTTCTGACACTTTGCTGGCTTTGCTCAGTCCAACAATATTCTCAGCATAAACACGGAACTCATATTCAATGCCTTCTTCAAGTCCAGTAACCTTGAATCTCGTGTCTGGAATTATGGTTTTATTTTGTTTCACCCACAGGAGACTATTTCTTTCTTTGCTCTCAAGATGATAGCCAATAATCTTGCTCCCACCATCACTGCTAGGCCTGTTCCAAACAATGACCATAGTTTCTTTGGTAGCTGACTGCACAGTGGGAGTTCCTGGTGCACTTGGCACCTCAAATGGATACTGTGCAATTACAGGTTCAGACAGTAGGAATGAGCTCTTACCATATCTGTTTTCAGCTGCAATCCTGAATTGATACTCACAGCCAGTTTTCAGTCTTACAGCTTTGGTGGTTGTTCTAGCAACTGTAGCTGACACAATCTGCCAGTTTGTAGTGGATGTGTCTCTCTTTTCCACAATATAATTATTAATTGCACAACCACCTTCATACTCTGGTGGTTGCCATGATAATGTTACACTGTCTGCAGTTACCTCATCTAATTTGATAGGTCCAGTAGGAGGACCAGGTTTATCAAGTACAACAACAGTAATGTCAGCTGTAGCTTCTCCAGCTGAGTTTGTAAGCTTGATAGTATATTTACCCACATCGTCACGTGTTGCTTCCTTGATTACAAGGTACAGATGACTATCAGTAACTTCAGAATTTACCCGTGTTGTCTCTTTGAGAACAGTGTCATCTTTAAACCAAGTAACTGCTGCTTTGGGCTGAGCAACATAAGGTACATCTATCTTGAGATCATCACCTGCCAGCACACTGAATGTATTAAATAAAAGCTTGAATGCAGGTGTGATGACAAGATCCTTTGCCACAACAGGCAGATTTAGTAGACGAGGATCACTTGTCCCTTTTTCATTTGTTGCCGATATACGGAATGAGTACTCTTCACCTCTAGTCAGACCAGCAATAACTGCCTCTGTTACCTTAACAGTCATAACCTGAGTCCATTTGTCACTGCCTTTTCCTTGCATTTCTACAACATATCCTGTGATCCTGCTTCCTCCATCATGATCTGGCTTCTCCCAGGACAGAGTTACACTGGTGCCAGTTACTTCTTTCAGAGTCACCTTGCCAGGAGGTAAGGGCTTTTCAGAAATCTTGACTGGTTCAGCTGTTTCCACTGGGAGGCCAACACCATATTCATTTTCAGCCAAGATTCTGAAGAAATACAAACTTCCCTCCTGTAGATCACCGATTCTCCAGCTTGTTTTGGGGCAAGAAGCATTTACAATGGAATATGCCTTTCTTGTGGATTCACGTTTTTCTACAAGGTAATGCCTGACTCTTGATCCACCATCAATAATTGGAGGATCCCAGATCAGTGAGACAAAATCTTTTGTGATTTCCTTAATTGTGAGATTTTGTGGCGCCCCTGGAGTATCAAGCACCCTGACATTCACAAATGCTGTTTTACTTCCAGAGCTGTTTTCCACTGTTAGCAAATACTTTCCACTGTCAAACCTGTTAACATTCTCAATAACAAGTGATGTGAATGATGTTGTGCTCTCAATAGATGCTTTATCAAGAGGTTCACCATGTTCCCTTGACCATTTAGCTTCGGGTGCAGGTCTTCCTTTAATTGGTACAAACAGTCTCAGTGTGCTGCAGGCTCTAATGTTCACCATTTTTCGAAGATCTGAATCAAGTTCAATTTCAGGTGGAATATATCTGTCCTCTGCTTTTGGTGAACCAGGTACTGATGCAGGTTCTCCAACTCCTTCACAGTTCAGGGCAGAAATGTTGATCTTATATTCTTGGTTTTCTCTTAAATTAACTATGGTAAATGATGTTCCTACAAGACCCTTCTTTGGAGTGACAACCGTCCATTCATCTTCTTCTGGTAGGCAGGTTTCTACAATATATCCTGTAATTTCTGAACCACCATCATAAACTGGTTTGTTCCAAGCAACAGTAATGGATGACTTTGTTGAGTCCAAAATTCTTGGATTCCCTGGAGGTCCGGGCTGGAAAATTGTATCACATGCCTTATAGAATGGACTTGAAGGGCTTGGAGCACTTAAACCAGCAGCATTTTCAGCAAGAATCCTGAATTCATACTCATGCCCTAGTGTAAGTCCAGACACTTTAAAGCGCAAATCAGTTACTGATCTCTTATTGCATTTGACCCATCGGAGGCCAGTTTTATCCCTCCTTTCAATAATGTAAGTATTTATGGCACTTCCTCCATTGTTTTCAGGATGTCCCCAGCAAACCACCATAGAGTCTTTTGTAATTGTTGTTACTTCAGGAGCTTGTGGTGGATCAGAGGGTACATATGGGTTAGTGGCAACTGCAGGTTCTGATTCAAGAGGCTCACCAACTCCATATTTATTCACAGCCATAACTCTGAAGACATATTCATTTCCTTTTAGCAATTTGGTAACTTTATAACGGTTGACTTGTAAATCTGTGGCTACATTTGTCCATGCAAGTCTGCTTGTTTCACGTCTCTGAATTATATAATATTCAATCTTTGCTCCTCCGTCTTCAAGTGGTGGTAGCCAAGAGAGAATACATTTCTCTGTTGTCATGTCTGTAACATGAAGTGGTCCTTCAGGAGGCCCAGGCCTATCAAGGACCTTAACATTGAAAACAAACTTGGCAAATCCTCCAGGGTTGCTTGCAGTTAGAATGAATGCACCGCCATCTCTTCGTGATGAATCTTTGTTGATTAAACATGTATAGAAATCTGCTGTTTTGATCTCTAGTTTTGCAGTGTCTTCCAGTTCTTTCCCATCTTTTGTCCATACCAAAGATGGAATTGGTCTGCCAGTAACATTTCCATCTAGTTTGAAGACATCGCCTGCCTTAACTACCACAATACTGCTAAAACTTGCATCAACATCAAGCTTTGGCTCCTCAAGATCATCTCTGCAGATGATGACTTCTGAAGGTTTCGAAGGCTTGCTGACAGAACCAGCTGAATTTCTTGCAAAGACACGGAATTCATATGAAGAATTTTCTGTCAGTCCACTTACAGTGAAGCTTGTTTCATGAATATTGCTAAAGTTTGCTTTGAGCCAACGACCATTTGGCAGTTCTCTCTTTTCCACAGTGTACCCAGTGATTGGGAAACCACCATCACTCTGCGGCTTCATCCACTGAAGGGTTACCTCATGTCTAGTTATATTAAGTGCCACTGGTTGACTGGGAGGGTCCACTGGATCAAGTGCAAATGTCATCTCAGAAGCCTTGCTTGGCTTGCTAAGACCAGCCATGTTTTCAGCAATAACACGGAATTCATATGCAATACCATCCATCAGACCAGATGACTTAAAAATATTCCCAACTACAAGAGCTTTGCTGATCCGCTGCCACATGATGCTATTTTTCTCTTTCCTCTCAATATGATATCCCAAAATCGGGCTTCCCCCATCTGTGGAAGGTTCATTCCAGCTAATTGTAATAGAATCTTTTGTGAAGGCAACAACTTGTGGAATACCTGGCTGGCCTGGTACGTCAAATGGATAAGCAGCAACAACGGGTTCAGACGTTATGTAGGGACCAACACCATATCTGTTCTGAGCTTTTACACGGAACTGATATTCAATTCCTGTTGTAAGACGAGCAGCTTTGAATGTTGTGCGAATGACAGTAGCGGCTAACTCAACCCAAGATGTGCCAGTTGTCTCTCTCATCTCGACAATATAATTGTTGATAGGAACTCCCCCATCATTCTCTGGTGCATCCCATGATATAACTACATAGTCACAGGACACTTCGTCCACTTTAATTGGTCCAGTTGGAGGTCCTGGGATATCATGTACTTGTACAGTAATGGTTTCTGTCACTGTTCCCAGTATATTCTTCCCAGTCATTGAGTACTGTCCTCCATCTTTTCTTTTGATTTCTCGTATGTTAAGAATTGTTGAGGTTGTTGTGTTGTCAGTGTTGATTCTTTGTGTTTGTTTAAGTTCCTGATCTTCTTTCTTCCAGACAACAGATGGTCTTGGACGACCCAAAACAGGGATTTCAACCTTCACATTATCACCTGCTTTGGCTACTACCAACTTCTGATAGACGGATCTGAGGTCAAATCCCGGTGCTGAAGTCTGCTCTTTGATTTCAGCTGGCCGGCTTTCACGAGGTTCACTTCTACCTGAGCTGTTCACAGCAAAGACTCGGAATACATACTCTGCATTTTCTGTTAAGTCTGTTACAGTATAGTCCAAAGCCTTTACTGTTGTAACATGTAGCCACTGATCAGAATCCTTCTTCTGAGCCTCAATCACATAGCCAGTAATTCTGGTACCACCATCAAAAGTTGGTTTTGTCCATGCAAGAGTTGCTGTATGCTTTGTCACATCTGTAACTACTAAATTATCTGGTGAGGATGGAGCCTGAGAAGCTCTGATAGGTTCAGATGTTTCTGCTGCCTCACCAATCCCTTGTTCATTTTCAGCTGAAACTTTGAAGTAATATTCTGCTCCCTCTTCCAAATTTTCAACCTTATATGAACATTTCTGCCAATTTGTAGTGACTGCTGTGAAAGCCTTTCTAGTTGCATCACGCTTCTCAATTATGTAATTTACTATCTTTGATCCGCCATCAATAATTGGAATTTCCCACTGAAGTGTGATGCTGTTTTTGGTGATTTCCCTTGGTTTCAAATTGACTGGAGGCCCAGGTGTGTCCACAACTCGGACATTGACAAATCCTGTCTTCTTTCCAGCAACATTTTCTAAAGTCAAAATATATTTTCCAGCATCATATCTTGTACACTCAGGGACGACAACTAGAGTGTATGACTCTGTACTGTCAATGTGAGCTCGACCTTTGAGAGCAACATTATCTTTCATCCATGTAACTTCGGGAGTTGGACGGCCCTTAATTGGTACAAATATGCGGATGGAACCACCTGCTCGGACAATAAGCGTTTTTCTCAGTTCTGCGTCAAGTTCAAAGTCAGGAATCTCTTCACGGTCAACAAGTTCCACAATTTTCTCAACTTCAGCAGGTTCCCCACATCCTTCTGAATTAATTGCACTGACTCTGAAATTATATTTGCCCCCTGCTTGTAAGTTTGGAACAACAAACTCAGTGATTCTCAAAGGAGTGGTTGTGTCCTGAATCCAATCATCTTCTCCATCCTTTTTGTGCTCAACAACATATCCTGTCACAACAAGGCCGCCATCATAAAAAGGTCTTCCCCAGTTAAATGTTGCTGTTGTTTTGGTGGTATCAGTTATTCTTGGGTTGGATGGAGGTCCAGGTGGATCTGAATATGATAAAAAAGTATATTAAAATGTAAACGGAAAGGTCAGACCTATTTGAAACTACAAGACATTATTTTAGAAGTGTTTTGTTGACTTACATGCAATGTCCTTTGTCAGCACAGGCTGGGATGGCTCACTGGGTTCTCCAAAACCAGCTTTGTTCTCTGCAGTTACACGGAACTCGTACTCAACTCCTTCTGTAAGGCCTGACACTTTGTAACGTAGATCGGAGATGGACTTCTTTGAAGCTCTAACCCATCTCATACCTCTCCTCTCCTTTCTCTCAACACTATACCCTCTAATATCACTTCCTCCATCCATCACTGGTCTCTTCCAGGAAATAGTTACAGCGGTTCTGCTGACATTATCAATGTCTGGTTTTGATGGTGGCCCAGGGGGTCCTGACAAAAATAACATCATATAATCACATTAATCACATCACAGTACATCGCAAATGAAAGTGTGAAATATGAACTTAAACTTACCAAAGCTGTCAACCATTCTGACCGGACCAGACTGGATAGCATCACCTGTACCATACTGATTGACCGCTGAAACACGGAAGATATATTCATTGCCTTTAATCAACTTGCAGGCTACATGACGGCAATCTATTACATTTTCAGCAAGCTTTGTCCAAAGTAGGCGGCTAGTTTCTCTCTTTTCAAGAGTATATGATTTGATGGCACAGCCTCCATCCTCTTCTGGTGGTAACCATGTCAGTGTGCATTTTTCAGCAGAGACACTGCTAACCTCAATAGGACCAGGTGGACCAGGCACATCTAGGACTTTTACTTTTACTTTTTCTTCCTTAATACCAAATGGGTTGCTGGCAGTAATTGTATACTCCCCACTGTTCTTTCTGTCGGCATATTTAATTGACAGAGATGAAGACGTAGGAGTGCTTGTAATCTGGACAACATCCGATGGCTTGAATTCTCTTCCTTCTTTCGACCATACAGCTGTAGGTGGAGGCTTGCCAAGGATACTTGATGCAGAGATCACAATCGTTTCTCCAGCCTTGACAGTGACACCATCCTTCATTTCAGGGTCGATTGTAATAGTTGGTGGCTCTGTAAAAAGGTAAGATATTGATAATAGGTTTTTGTTTCAGAATGTTCTGTAAATTCTATAAATCAAATATAACATCTATAACTCAAACTCAGTGAGTAAAACCTACCATATTCATCTTTGCAGACAAGGGTGTCAGTTTGCTCTGAGGGAGCACTGATGGAACCAGCTGCATTCTTTGCCCTAATTCTAAAATTATACATGCAGCCTTCATGCAAGTCTGTTACTGTGAAAGCACAACTCTGGACATTGATATGGTTGGCCTTCATCCAGACCTTTCCTGGATGTTCGAGTTTTTCAACCATATAGCCAGTCAGCTTATGACCTCCATCATATTTAGGCGCAGTCCAAATGAGTGTTACATTGTTCCTTGTAATGCTGATTACATCAGGTTTGCCAGGGGGATCTAAATGACATTAGCAATAGAACATTAGCTGTATAATCAATTAAGTATGTGTTATTTCATTGAAAATGTACAAAATAATCTTAAAGACCACAAATTTACCAATTGGATCAAGCGCCACAAATGCTTCAGTGGGTTTGCTTGGTTTTCCTAATCCAGCCACGTTTATAGCCATGACTCTGAATTCATACTCCAGACCCTCAACTAAACCAGTCACTCTGCACTCCTTCACTCTCAGAGGTGTCTTGCTGGCTCTCTTCCACAATAAACTGTTCCTATCTTTGAATTCCACATGGTACCCTAAAATCAAAATTTAAAACATGGTAAATAATTTTACATGACCAAAACACATTGCAATAAATAAAGTAGAAACT
>JAPEKN010000028.1:12601667-12612157 GCA_028877435.1 Cathorops dasycephalus
TTTTCCAGAGGTGTGACTGGGCACAAGTAACAATCCATTAAATTTTGGCGGTGATCTGGATCACCTTCTGGATCCCGCATTTTTTAAAAGGATTCTTGGCGGAGGCCTGTGCTCTCCGAGTGCTTTTCTAGTTGATAATTGAAACAGCCAAGACAGGAATAAAGGAATAAGACCTGGCCTTAAGGCTTGAGCACAAGTGCATTATTATTATTATTATTATTATTATTATTATTATTATTATTAAGCAGAGAAAAGGAGCAATTGTAAGCAAACATAGAGTAACAGCCATATTCGCCTCCCAGTAAGTATACAATGATTATTTTCCGTGCCTCATGATTGCAGGTGAAGTTGGCTGAAAAGAAAAGTTTACTGGGCATGCTCACTCTGCCTCTCAGCCGGCTACTCAAAGCCTCAGACCTGACATTGGACCAGCGTTTCCAGCTGGAACGTTCTGGCTCTGACAGCCAGCTCAAGATGAAAGCCATCCTCAGGGTCAGTTCCTAAACCAACATCTGCATTATTCCTTGCTTCACTTTTCTGTTTGTTGTAATTGTGGTAGACATTTACATTTTCATTATGAAGAATATGTGTTAGTGCTTATGTGCAATTTCTTGCAAACGTGTACTTTTTCACTCATTAATCATTATTTAATGGTGGTTCCAAGGCCTTATTGTCATAATGCAATCTCTCTGATTGTGTGCCTACAATATCTTTGTACTACTAACACACTTTTGTTATATATGTGAATGTTTGTGTGTATAGTTTCTTTACTAAGTTCTTTTGTCATCCCAGCTCCTGAAACCAGAGAAGCCGCAGCCCAAAGTTTCAAACCCTCCGGTTGCTGAACCTCAAACTGGGAAACAGGTCAAAGATCATCAGCATTCTGAGGCCCAGCCTCCTCTTAACTACTTGAAACCTGAAGAGAAAAAACAGGCCTCCACGCCTTCACAGACGCAGGTGCCCATCAGCTCTTTTAGCGGGCCCAAGGCTGAGTATATGGCTCGGAGAAATTCTCTCATGGTCTCAGAGAACCGTCTTGCAGGCTCCACTCGAATGCGGCGCTATGATTCACACAGCCTTCTCTCAGAAAACTCGATCGCTTCTTCACGCCTCGACCTGCACGATGGCGTCCCTTACCCAGAGTGAGTGTGATGATCAGTAGAACACCATGTGTACAATAAGAGTCTGTTG
The DNA here is from genome assembly GCA_028877435.1 of Cathorops dasycephalus. Lineage (NCBI taxonomy): Eukaryota > Metazoa > Chordata > Actinopteri > Siluriformes > Ariidae > Cathorops > Cathorops dasycephalus. The sequence goes on from JAPEKN010000028.1 coordinate 12,602,859, forward strand.
ACAGAAACAAAAATACAAAAATGAAAACTGTCACAGGAATGGTTACGTGACTTAGACTTTTAATTTCAACTTTTTTTTTTTAAACAATGTTAAGTGAGCTTATGTAGGAGTATGGTTTTCTTTATTATGAACTTGAAAGGGTATGAGAGACAATTCAAAATTACAGACTACAGTTTTGAGATAAAAAAAACAAAACAAAATAACCTCCAAACCATAATGTCAGTAATAGCACTGAAAACCTGAGTTCGAAGCACCTTCCAAACATAGCTGCTCCAGACTACACTTCCCAAGCACCACAACATCCATCATCTCCGGAATTCTAGGAAGTACACCTGTTTCCTATTTCCCTGTAATTACTTCCCTATATAAGCCCAGCATTCACAAATGCTCACCACAAAGTATCGCTCTGTATCCCTGTGCTTGATCATACCAATCTTTCTGACTTTCTGTCTGACTTCTAGTGTTTTTGACTTTGTTTATTTCTGACCACGATTACTCGCCTGTCCTTTAACATTCTGTTTGTGAATCAACCAACCCTTGCCCATTCCTGACTACATCTTCAGATTGCTGTATTGGATTTGGTTACCAGTTTGTGATGCACCCGCTCTCCCCTGTGCTTGCATCTGTAAGTGCCTGCACCCTGACCGTATACTTTGCTGGCAATGGATGCAGCAGAGGAAGTGAAGCAAACTGCTTCCAATGCTCAGGGGTGACTGTTAGGAGAACATCAGCAAATGTTAAGTGAACTTAACACCAGAATGTTGCAGTTAATGGCTGTTGTTTCACAGACCACCCTGACACGCCCTTCATCCTCTGCCGGTGCAGACCTGATGGTTCCTAAACCCAAAAAGTACTCTGGGGAAGTTTCAGACTGTAAAGGATTTCTTCTTCCATGTTCATTATATTTCATGACCTTCACTGGTGCTACAGAGGAGCAGAAGATTGCTCAAGTTCCTCACAGGCAAGGCAATGCAGTGAGCTAGTGCTGTTTGGGAGCATGGAGGTAAACACACCATCTCCTATGACCTGATTTATCGAACTGTTTAAACGAGTTTCCAGTCATCAGCCGGAAGGTGACGAAGTAGGCAAGAAACTGCTCACCATTAGACAGGGAGACAGGAAAAAAGTGGCCAAATACACTTTGGAATTTCACATGCTGGCAGCCAGAAGTGAGTGGAACAAGCCTGCTCTCAAGGCCACCTTTCGACAGGGTCTGCACCCCAAATTGCTCACTGAACTGGCATGCCACTATGAACTATGTCCCTCTCAACTCCCTCACTGACCAGGCCATCCACCTCGACCACCTTCTTCGAATCCGGCCTTCATTACAACCACCTCCAGCCCTTCCTCCTACTCCACCATCCCTGACTCCAGTGGAGGTCTCCCATGCTCGTTTGCAACGCTCTGAAAGGGACAGGAGGCATTTTGAAGGGGTGTGTTTTTACTGCAGTGAATCTGGCCATCTGATAGCCAAATGCCCCGTTCACTCATCTAACCTTAGAAGGGAGGGTCTCACCCACCAGGAAACCTGTCTGCCCAGTCCGGTGACCTTAATAAATTCATTCACACACCACGTTCTCTCAAGATGCCAGTACTGTTAAAGCTCCCAGACTGGATCCATGTTCTCTCTGCCTTCACGAACTCGGGGGCAGAGGGAAATGTCATCACTCTTGAGATCGTCCAGAAGTACAACCTGCCCATAGAAGAACTCCTCCAGCAACCACTGAACCTTAAGGCCACTGATGCCCCCCCCATCAGTGGCCCATCGGTGATGGGCTCATTACAATATGCACGTCACTTCTTGAAATCCAGGTTGGGGCTGTTCATGTAGAGCACATCACTTTGTTGGTCACTCGCACAGCTCAGCATGCTTTCGTCTTGGGGTTCCTGTGGCTCCAGCTTCATGTTCTCCTAATATTCTGGCAACACAGAGAAATGGTCTGCAGTGGTCCCCATCCTGCTTCCAGAACTGCTTGAAACTTCAAGTCACTCTTTCGTCCACCTCTGTGGAGAACCCACTGCCAGGTAACATTGACAGCTTTCCTCCCTGTTATCATGACTTCAAGGAAGTTTTCAGCAAGGGTGAAGCTAGTGGCCTACCTTCTCACCAAACCTATGACCGTGCCATAGACCTTCTCCCAGGTATGACTCTACCTTGGACCTGCATATACCCTCTGTCCATCACCGAACAAGCTGCCATGGAGGAGTATGTACAGGAGGCATTACAACAGGGGTATATTAGACCATCCATTTCTCCAGCTTCAGCCAGTATTTTCTTTGTGAAAAAGAAAGGAGGGGGCCTTTGCCCATGCATCGACTACTGAGGTTTAAACCAGATCACAGTCAAATATCCGTATCTGCTTCTGATGGTGCTGTTGGCCTTGGAATAGCTAAGGGCAGCGAGAATATTCACCAAGTTGGACCTTCAAAGTGCTTACAACCTGGTCAGAATTCAGGAAGGTGATGAATGGAAGACTGCCTTGAGCACAACGTCCAGGCACTTCGAATATCTGGTCATGCCTTATGGACTTTCTTGCGCTCCCAGCATCTTCCAGTGCTTGATTCACAATGTCATCAGAGACATACTGGGATGCTTCATCATTGGTTACATAGAGGATATTCTAATCTACTCCTGTGATGACCACTCACATCATGAACATGTAAGGTCAGTACTCACCTGGTTATTGAAGAATCACCTCTATGTAAAAGCTGAGAAGTGTGAGCTTCATGTTCACCAGATCTCATTCCTTGGGTACATCATGAGCACAGAACAAGAAAGCATGGACCATAGCAAAGTCTCACTGGTCACCTCCTGGTCCATGCCCCCTACTGTGAAGGAACTGCAATGCTTCCTGGGGTTTACAAATTTTTATCGTCACTCCATGGGTTCAGCATGATCACTGCTCCTCTCACCACCCTGCTAAAGAAGGAGCCACAATGTCTCCAGTGGAACCCAGCTGCCGAAGAAGCCTTCAACCAGCTCAAGACCACTTTCACATCAGCTCCCATTCTTCAGCACCTGGACCCTACCCTACCATAGAAGTAGATGCCTCTGAGACAGGAGTGGGAGGGGTGCTAGCTCAACATTTCTTGGATAAGCCTAAGCTACATCCCGTGGCCTTCTAGTCAAAGAAACTCACCTCAGCCAAGCAGAATTATGACCTTGGCAATCGAGAACTTTCAGCAATTAAACTAGCTCTTGAAGACAGGAGATGCTGGCTGGAGGGCACCACACATCTGTTCACCATCCTCACCAATCACAAGAATCTTGAATATCTGAAAACTGCTAAATGCCTAAACCCATGCCAAGCCAGATGGGCAATTTTCTTCACCTGGTTTCAATTCACAATCTCCTACCACCCAGGTCCCAGAAACACTAAAGCGGATGACCTCTCCAGAATCCACACCACATCCAACCATGCTTCTGAACCCACGCCTATCTTATCACCCAAGTGCTTCTTGCATGCCATTTCATGGGATGAAGATCGGGAAATCTCACAGTCACAACCTTCAAATCCACCTAAGAACTGTCCTCTTGGATTCATGTATGTGCTGCCCTGATTTTGAGCTCAACTCCTCACCTGGGCCCACTCTTCTCTGGCCAGGGGGCACCCCAGCAGTCACAGAACCTATCAACTCCTCTGGAATAAGTATTGGTGGGAACTAGGGATGTAAACGGTTAATCGACTATCGGTTAATTGTCGAAAAGAATTTAATCAATTAAATTAAATTAATTGTAGGTTAACTGAATCTAGGGCCATTTTCCACAGGAGTTTTTTTCAGTGAAATGTCATGGTGTCGCCAGTTGAGGGTGCTATTGCTTAATTTAGGCCACAATGAATGTACTTGAACGTAACGCGGGATTCTCGCGGGCGGCGAGAGACCCGGCACACAAACATGAGGCGGTCAAAACGGAGTGGAGTATGGGAGCATTTCAAACTAATTAATGATGACAAAGATGCTCAATGTAAACTCTGCAGTACTACGTTTAAGTTCAGCAGCTCTACGAGTTCGCTAAGATACCACCTTCAAAACCTGCATGCAGCCGTGTTGCAGGGAGGAAGTCCATTGCCTTCACAACCGACTATCGCCGCGGTGATGGGAAGGCGAGTATGCGACGACAGGAAAGCTGAGGGCATTACTCAGAGGATTTGCGGCATGATCGAAAAAGATATGATGCCAATTAGCACCACTGACGGCGAGGGATTTCGGGAGTTAATACACTTCATGAAGCCAGGTTATAATATCCCTTCTCGAGCGACCATAACTACCCGCCTGGAAGCACGCTACAAAAACAAGAAGACTGAGCTAAAAACACAGCTAGCCGCGGCTAATGTGGCTTTGACGACGGATTGTTGGACGGCACTGACTACAGAAAGCTACATTACAGTGACTTGCCACTACATTGAAAACGACTGGCAGGTAAAGTCAGCAGTCCTTCTCACCGAGAGCTTCTCCGAGAGACATACAGCTGATAATTTAGCTGACAAACTGAAGCAGGCTGTGGAGTCATGGGGACTCACCGGGCGTATAATAGCCTGTGTTCACGACAACGCTCGGAACATTGTCTCAGCAAACAACCCCACACGTCAGTTGGAAATCAGTTTCGTGCTTTGCACATACTTTAAATCTGGCCGTCAACGGCGGATTCGCTGCTGCTGGTGTCAACCGAGTAATTGCAGCTGCTGGCAGGTTGGTGAAACACTTCCACCACAGCACTCCTGCAATGAAAGCGCTAGAAGCAAAACAAAAACAAATGCAGCTACCAGCTCATCGGCTCATTCAGTCCTGCAAAACCAGGTGGAACTCTGTATGCGAAATGTTTGGCAGGCTCGTAGAACAGCGATGGGCCGTGTGTGCTGTACTATCAGACCGCTCAGTGACCAAGTTTACAGATGCGAGGACGCTGGAGTTGAGAGACGACTTTTGGCAGCTGATGGAAGACATGGCGCCAGCACTGGAGGCTCTCAAATGTGCAACTACTGTAATGTCTGCAGATGCTGAGGTATCCATATCCAACACGTACCCAATCACATTCAGTCTGATCAACACACACCTCAAGACGGCAGATGGAGATGGCAGCAGAGTGGCGGAATTCAAATCTAAAGTGCGCACTTCATTGGTTGAATTGATAAAGGTAAGCTATGGCCATTAATTAATTAAGTTCTCAATCAACATCACATTTGAGCTCTATATTAACAGATTGTGGGGTGCATAACTTAATACTTATCACTGACACATTGTCACAGTATAAACTGCGTTTTTATGCAGTTGTTACAGTACTTATGTCAAACCTTATTAAATAAAACTCTGATGCTAGCTTTCTCCTTTATTTAATTTTAACAGGTTGAGTCTGAAGACCTCACATCAACAACGCCAATGATAGCAACGATGCCGGACCCACGGCATAAGCACCTGGGATTTCTGGTGCCAGCAAGCAGGATCTCAGCTCATTCCAAGCTGCTTGAACTGGCTATGGCAGAACCTGTGAGCTGCACATCAAAAGATAATGAAGCCACCACTGGAGATGATGTGCAAGTCCAGGGAGCTGCACTTCAGAGGCACACTTCTGCTATGACTCTTCTACTGGGTGAAAACTATACCACCAGCTGCAACAATGACATAGAAAAAGAAGTGGACATCTTTCTCAAGGATCCCTCACCACTCCTTGATTCCAGTCCCACAGAATGGTGGAAAGTCAATGAAGGGCGATTCCCTAGGCTGGCAAATGTGGCACGACGATATCTGTGCATACCGGGCACGTCTGTCTCATCTGAACGTGTATTCTCAGCAGCTGTCCTCACTGTAAACAGGCTGCGCACACGACTTACTCCAGACCATGTTAATATGCTTATTTTCCTGAACAAAAATACAGGGGTCTAGGTCAGGAGTCTATTGAAAACACATTGAGACAGGAATGTTTTTGTTTCAGGAGAGGTAGCCTATATCTTCATTTAATTGTTTAATAGAGGTCCTCTAATTTTACTGTCACCTTCCTCAGGGATGATTTAAGTTGTGTTCAGTACTATATGTTACTGTGAGTTTCCAGGGCTAGTGATCTTTCTGTTACCTTTCTCAGAATAAGGGGGATTATAAGTGCTGCTGCTAATGTTTCAAGTTTTTCATATAAGTACTTTACCAGATAATTATATGTAGGCTTAATATTGTGTAGGCTAAGCCCATATTGTATAGATTTAAAATTTATTTTATGTTGCTTCATGTTTCACATGCAACAGGTGAGCCAATGCACAATTATTTTTTTATGTATTTCAATTTTCTGTGCAGAATTTATTTTGGTTAAATGCCATTATCTGTACCGTATCCCAACTGGTACAATAAAACATTGAGGAATATAACGTGCATTTTTTTATTCAGTATATAAGCAATATTTTGCTTTACATTAAAGACACCGTGAGAAATGTATGTTCTCAGGAAAAAAGCTGCTTATCAGTTAATCGTTAATCGATCGATAAGGTCAATCAACTAATGATTAATTAATTAATCGATAATTTGCATCCCTAGTCCATATGTTCCAGATCAAACCTGAAATCAAGTAGCATGATTAAAGCAGCGAAGGCTGTTCAGAGGAGGTAGGCTCTGTTCAGAGAACAGAATGCGTATAGTAGCTACTGCAGCTGTTTATCTGTTCACCATGACTATTGACTGACCTTAAAAAAAAAAAGTTAACTACTGACTAGCAAAAAAGCACTTAACAAGGAGATACAAATAGATGTCCATTCCCACCACCAACAGATTTAGAATCCAGTTCTGAACTACGAATATCCTCATTTTCATTTCCCTTAACCTAGCGACACCGCCAACAGTACTGTAGTGAACATCATCTGGCACGGTCACTATCTCCTGACAGTCCGTCTCCAAAATTATACTCAAAAAAGTGAAATGTCTTCACTGTTGTTCATTTTTAAATGAACCTAGGGCTATTAGTTAATCTTATCCAAATGTCCTGTTTGCGCGCTACCACCAATGTAATTTCAAATGAGGCCGTTGGCCCTAGTTTTTAATTCACCATCACACACACTCAGACTGTCACAGCATGAGACGGTTATGGAAAGACTCAACTTCACCGAAGTTAGCATTTTGCATTGGAAGACCAACGAGAAATTCATCATGTTCAAGATCTACGGTCATTACTCTTTCATAAGTTATTTGTTTACCGATCTCTCCTCGTTTGGGTGCCTTTCTTGCCAATCTTGAAAAGAATTTGGACAAGGTTGGCTGGTCCTGTCACCTTTTCTTTGGTACTTCTTGGAGCCAAGGTGACCTTCAGTCCGTAATTTGGTAAAATATTAAAGTTTCATGTTCAATATGTAATTTAGAGCAGCAAGACAAACCAGTAAACAAGATCATAAACAGAGCTATAAATTTCATGACTGCCATTGCCACAGGCTCTTGCTAATGCTGCTTGTAGTAAACAGTATTTGTAAGTGCATTTTAAACTGCGCTGTTGAGTGAAAACCACACTGTGAGATAATACCATAATCTGTTTATCCGGCACAAAGTGGGTGTTTGTCGTCACTGCTCTGTGTAGCGTTAGCTCAGTACGGCGCACACCTGCGTTGCACCAGGTTTCTCATAACATACCAGTTTGTTCTGGTAAGCACTAATAAACCGATTCTCTGTGCTTTGGAGAATATATTTAAACCCCAGCGAAGTAAGTCACTTTATTTTCTGTCCTTTGTCTGTCAAAAGCCAGCACTGCCTCATGCGTGCATGCTCCTCATCAGCAAAACTTCATTTTGAACTGTAGCGAATCAGAAGCGAGCTTTGTGGCGCCCCAACATTGCTGCGACAAGCAGCCAATCAGCATCAAGCTTTCCTACTGTGTAGCTGACGTGATTTGAAGATCAAGGCTATAAAGCTGCCGCGAGTACACAAACACGGTAAAAAGTGTAAAAGAAAACAAAAATAACCCCTGATAACCAGAGGAAAGAAAAGGTCTTAGAAAATAGGAAATCTACGAGAATTGAGGAACTTTTGAAAAGTAACTGGCGCCAGGCAGATTTTGCGCTGGGCGCCGGCCTTTAATGAAACCCCTGATTAAGGATGACCGTCAAAGGAAGCTGAAAACCGTGCTCTGCATCAATACCAAGAGGAGGAACATCATCCTCATCATATAAATATGAGTAACCTTTTAACCAGAGGCCAAACGATGGGATTTCCACCTGTTTGAATAGTGCCCATGGTCAGCGTTGAATTTTTGTAATTTCTCACTCTACCCTAGTGGTTAAGGGCTCAGACAGGGCTTTAAGAATTTGCAGCTTTTCATAAGTTGTCTTTAAAAAAAAAAAAACACCTAGTCTACTCAGGGTAAATGTTATTGTGACTGTGTTTTACTATCAAAAAAGCTTTAGCTGTGCTGTCTGTTTTTATCTCTGTACCAATTTAATGTGGAGTGGTGTGAATTGTTTGCCCAGCAGGGGGCTCACACGCCTCTTTCCGATCACCCTACTCCTCATCAGCTAAACAGTGTCACGATAGTCACTTCAGTGTCCTGACTAATCTGATAACAGACTTGCAGTAATATAAAATAACTAATTTCTTTATGCTGATAGAAAATGTCCGACAATCCTATTTCCGTTCGGGCGGCGGAATGGAACATCCAGTGTACAGGTATAAAGTCTAAAGTCTTTCCCATGCCATGCAGTCGGGCGCATTGGGTGGCGCCGATCTCCATTTCCATAGCCCCCGGCCTCTCGCCTATACAGCTTAGGGTTATGGTGGGGGGCTAGTCCTCTGGTAACCGCGAGGGTTTGACTCTCCACTCGCATCTGTATTGCAGTGTGCCACTCGCAATCTCCCGATCGAGCGGCAGACGCTAACCACTAGGCCAACTCGTGGTAGTGTACAGATGGAAATGGTTAAACGTAATTCTGCGCAAGTTCATTGCAAACAGCACATGACTTCAAGCAGTGCTGAAGCAAATGCTAATCGGAGACGACACTAGCAAAATGTAAATAACCACACTTACCAAGCATGTTCTTAACATTCAGCTGTTAAAAGTACTTGACAGTGAGGGACTCCGTTGTAATGAAAAGCAGTAAAATATACTTCCAGCTGTCAAGAAGCTCTTTTCTGAAGAAAAACAAAACCTACTGTTCTCTATTGCAAGCCTACACAATCCAGGGTAACTAAGCTGATGCACTTCTTTTAAAGTATATAGCATATTCTGGACCAATTCCTTTTTTTATGCCTCCGCCACCATAAGGTGCAGGAGGCATTATGTTTTCGGGTTGTCCGTCCGTCCTGAAACCTTGTGAACGCGATATCTCAAAGGCTAA
>JAPEKN010000028.1:19061753-19075580 GCA_028877435.1 Cathorops dasycephalus
TTTTATTTTTTTTAAACCCAACCCTGATCTATACTTCTTCACAACTTTGTCTGTGACCTGTTTGGAGTGCTCCATGGTTTACATGTTACTTGTTTCATAGTGCTGCAGAGTCAGGGTCCTTCTAGAACAAGTTGATTTTATACAGACATCGTGTGACCGATCATGTGAAACTTTGCACACAGGTGGCTCTTAATCAACTAATTACATGACTGTGAAAGCTGCCCTGATGTGGGTGGAGTACAGAAGTATGGCAGGTGGTTGTTAATGCTCGGACACACATTTATTTGTTGCTTTTCAGCAAGAAAATGACACTCTTAAGACAAGGACACACACACACAGTTGTGTTCTGTTCCCAGCAACCACTCCTCTGCTCTCCTACTCTTTTTATACTCCGACATCACTGCAAGAGACACACACATACATTTAATTAACAGGAAATTCGTCACCACCATCTGTGCCCCTGGCCTGTGGACCACCTCAAATTTGAATGGCTGGAGGGCCAGATACCAACAGGTGATCCACACATTGACATCCTTCATGCAGTGGAGCCACTGGAATGGTGCGTGGTCTGAAAAGAGGGTGAAAGGGCGTCCCAGTAGGTAATACCAGAGGGCAAACACCACCCACTTGATAGCTAGGCACTCCTTCTCTATCGTGCTGTATTTGTTTCATGCATCAACAGCTTACGGCTAATGGACAGCACAGGACGTTCTTCACCCTCCACTTTCTGGGACAGAATGGCCTCCAGCCCCCTGTCCAATGCATCTGTCTATAAAATAAAGGGGAGAGAAAAGTCAGGGGAGTGTAAAAGTGGCCCCCACACATTGCAGCCTTTACCCTAGAGAAAGCCTGTTGGCATTGCTCCATTCACTGGACCGGATCTGGTGTTCCCTTTTTAGTGAGGTCAGTCAGCGGGCTGGTGATGTCCAAATAATTAGGTATGAACCTACGATAGTAGCCAGCCAGCCCCAGGAACTGTTTCACCCCCTTTTTGGTCTTGGTCCTCAGGCAGGCCGCAATCCCTGTAGTCTTCTTAATTTGGGGATGCACCTGCCCATGACCCAAGTGGAAACCCAGATACCGTACTTCAACCCGCCCAATTACACACTTTTTCAGGTTAGTTCTGAGATCCACATGCCTCAGCAACTTTAGGATGGCCCTAAGCTGTTCTAGGTGCTGCGGCCAATCGTTGCTATCAATAATGATATCGTCGAGGTACGCAGCAGTGGGAGGGTGGAGAATCCTGTCCATGAGCTGCTGGAAAATCGCGGGACCCCCAAATAACCCAAAAGGAAATGTGACATTGGTATAACCCAAACAGTGTGGAAAAGGCCATTTTCTCTCGGGATACAGGAGTCAAGGACAATATCCATTCATTAAATCCAGTGTTGAGTAAAAATGAGCAGCACCTAATCGATTGAGCAACTCATCAATGCAGAGCATTGGGTACACATCAAATTTAGACACCACGTTGACTTTTCTATAGTCCACATAGAACTGGACCAACCCATCGGCCTTGGTTACCAGTACCACCAGGCTGCTCCAGTTACTGTGTGACTCCTCAATTATGCCCATATTGAGCATGGCCTTGTTCATCCTGAACCACCTTTTTTTTGTGTTCAGGTAAGCGATACCGGCGGTTATGTACCACCACCCCAGGGGCGTTTCAATGTGGTGTTCTTTGAGGTGGGTGTGGCCAGGAAGGGGCGAGAACACATCAGAAAATTCCTCCTGCAACTTGACTACCTCTGTGAGTTGGGCCACTGAGAGGTGGTCTCCACAAGGGACCAGAGCTCTTCGGGTTGTGGTTTTGGTTATTTTTACCTCCGGCACCAGCTCTGCCTTCTTCAGAACTACTGACGCCAATGCCACAGGGACCCCTCATTCCAAGACTTCAATAGGTTGAGGTGGTATATTTGTAGAACCGCACCCCTATCCATTCGCCTCACTCATAGTCAACATCCCCGACTCGCCGTGTGACCTCGAAGAGCCCTTGCCACTTGGCGATTAATTTGGAACTAGATGTGGGCAATAACATGAGTACTTTGTCTCCCGGAGTGGACTCTCTAAGGCACGTGCCCCTGTTGTACAGCCGGGCTTGACGGTCATATGCCTGCCGCAAATTCTCCTGGGTTAAGTGAGTGAGTGTGTGGAGTTTGGCGTGCAGGTCGAGAAAGTATTACTAGGTGAAGGTCCCTCCTCCCAATTTTCCCATAGCACGTCCAAGATGCCACGTGGCTTTCGTCCATAAAATAATTCAAATGGGGAAAATCCCGTGGAGGCTTGAGGGACCTCTCAAACTGCAAATAACAGGGGCTCTAGCCATTTATCCCAGTTACATGTGTCTTCATGTTCAAATTTCCGAATTAGATTTTTAAGTGTTTGATTGAACCTCTCTACCAAACCATCCATTTGTGGGTGATAAACGCTGGTGCGGATGGATTTAGTCCCCAATAACCCATACAGCTCGCGCAGTGTGCATGACATAAACAAAGTGCCTTCGTCTGTCAGGATTTATTTTGGAATCCCGACCTGGGAGATAATATGGAAGAGCACTTCCACAATACTGCATGCTGAGATATTGTGGAGAGGCACCGCTTCTGGATATCACATTGCATAGTCCGCCAGAACTAAAATAAAGCGATATCCTCGTGCTGACCGATCTAATGGTTTGACAAGATCCATACCAATTCTTTTGAAGGGGATCTCAATTACAGGGAGAGGGCGCAAAGGCACTTTTGGAGTGGTCATGGGGTTTACTAATTAGCATTCACAGCACGCTGCACACCACCAACGAATGTCCTCGCGAATCCCTGGCCAATAGAACCGCGCCATTATTTGGGCTAGTGTTTTATCCTGCCCGAAGTGTCCGGCCATGGGATTAAAGTAAGCTTCATGGAAAACGAGTTCCCTACAGCTCTTAGGGATTAACAACTGGGTCATTTGTTCACCAGTTTGAGTGTCCTGTGTCACTTGATACAGTCTATCTTTAATAATTGCAAAGTATGGGAAGACGGGTGCTGCATTTGGCTGGAGAGTTTGACCATCGATTACTCTCACTTGGTCCTCCACCAACTCGATGGCTCATTCTAGCAACGCCAGGTGATGACACTAGACCCACTCCGCCATTCCTTCCAGAAGTTGAGAGATGAACTGTTCCAGTGCCACCAGCTCGATGATCCCATCAGCATCGCGTTCTTCCACCCTTAGCCACCACCAGCAGGCATCCCGGAGTTGCTGGCTGAGTGCGAATGGCTGGCCGACCTTCTCCAGTGTTAGCGTACGGAAGCACTGGCGATGTTGTTCCGGGGAGCAGCTGACATGCTGCAGAATGGCTTTCTTCAGGTCAGTGTACCTGAGCTGGCTGTCAACAGGGAGCTGCAGCACTGTGAGCTGTGCCTTGCCAGTCAGAAGCAGGAGGAGGCGCGCTGCGCACTGCTCGAATGGCCACCCCCACGTTTCGGCCACTTGCTTGAAAAGAGTGAGGAAAGCTTCTGATTCATCCTGCGGGTCCATCTTCGTGAGGGTGGTGTGAGGGTCTGTCGTGGTGCTGGTTGAAGTCCCTGCCAAAGTGAGCAGATGCCGGAATGCCTGGCGAGCTTCCTGCTGGGCCAGCATCAAGTCTTCAAAGTGTTGCTCCTGCTCCTTCCGGAAGGCAATCAGTGCTTGATGCTGGTTCTCCTGGGTGGTAGCGAGGGCATGGATGAGCTCTCGGAATGGAGAGACCTCCATGTGGTGGTTCCCTTCTGTACTCTCAGGTTTTGTCACCACTGTAACAGTTCCCTGATGAGGGTGGAGTACATAAGGACTGCAGGTGGGAATTGATGTTCACACACGCTCTTTTTTTTCCCTTTTATTTTCTGCTTTTCAGCGTCACACTCACACTCTCCCAGTCTTGCACATACACACACACACGTGTTCTGGTCAGGAGAGCTCCCTTCTCTATGCTCTCTCGCTCCTTTTTTGTCCTCTGTCACTGCAACACAGACACACGTTAATTAGACATAGGTGCATTGACTTTGCCACGCCCCTTCCCTGGCCCCGCCCTCCATTCACAAACTGACATGAGGCCACGCCCCTGCTGCCACAGCCCATTTCGAGCATGGCCTTGAGTTCATCCCAGACCACCTTATTTTTTGTATTCGGGTGAGCGGTAAGGGCATCTCCACACCACCACTCCCGGGGGCGTCTCACTGTGGTGTTTTATGAGGTGGGTGTGGCCGGGCAGGGGTGAGAAAATGTTGGAAAATTCCCTGTGCAACTGAGCCACCTCCGTGAATTAGGCCGGTGAGGGATGGTCTCCACAAGGGATTGGAGTGGCTGGACATGACTTATTTTATTTTATTTATTTATTTATTTATTTATTTGGTACCTCCGGCCCCAGCTCCGTCTTCTCTGGGACAACTGACACCAACGCCACGGGTACCTCCTTATTCCAGCATTTTAACAGATTGAGGTGGAAATTTGCAATGCCCCACCCCTGTCCATTCACCTCACCTCATAGTTGACATCCCCAACTCGCTGTGTGACCTCAAAGGGCCCTTGCCATTTGGCGATTAATTTGGAGCTTGACCTGGACAATAATACAAGCACTTTGTCTCCTGGTGTGAGCTCTCTAAGGTGCGTGCCCCTGTCATACAGTCGGAATTGATGTTCTTGTTCCAGCCGCAAATTCTCCTGGGTTAAGTGAGTGTGTGGAGTTTTGTGCACAGGTCGAAAACATATTGAATTTCATTCTTGCTAGGCAAAGGTTCCTCCTCCCAATTTTTATGTACCACATCCAAAATGCCACATGACGTACGCCCATATAATAACTCGAATGGTGAAAACCCTTGGAGGCTTGCGGAACTTCTTGAACTGCAAATAACGGGCTCAAGCCATTTATCCCAATTACGTGCATCCTCACTTAGGAATTTCTGAATTAAATTTGAGTGTTTGATTAAACTGTTCCATGAAGCTATCTGTTTGTGGGTGATAGACAATGGTGTGAATAGGCTGAATTCCCAATAACCCATACAGTTCATGCACTGTACGTGACATTGATGTAGTCCCTTGGTCTGTCAGGATTTCTTTCGGAATCCCGACCCGGGAGATAATACGGAAGAGCACTTCCACAATATTGCATGCTGAGATATTGCGGAGAGGCACCGCTTCTGGATATCACGTTGCATAGTCCACCAGAACTAAAATAAAGCAATATCCCCGTGCTGACCGATCTAATGGTCCAATGAGATCCATCCAAATTCTTTCAAATAAGGTCTTGATTAGAGGGAGAGGGCACAAAGGCGCTTTTGGAGTGGCTGCAGGATTTACTAATTGTCATTTGCGGCATGCCGCACACCACCGATGGCCATCCCCATGAATCCCTGTCCATTAGAACTGAGCCATTATTTGGGCTAGTGTTTTATCTTGCCCTAAGTGTCTGGCCATGGGATTAAAGTGAGCCGCATGGAATATGAGTTCCCTACGGCTCTTTGGGATTAATAACTGAGTTATCTGTTCACCAGTTTGAGTGTCCTATGTCACTCGGTATAACCTATCCTTCATAGTAGCGAAGTAAGGGAAGGCCGGATAATTTGACCATCGATTACTCTCACTTGGTCAAACGCATGCCACAGAGTCTCATCTCATGACTGCTCTAATGGGAAATCCTCAAGGGAATCCCAGAGAGAGAGGGAAGAGGGGCGGGATGCTCCTCGCTCCACATATTGCCCTGATGTGGTGCTGATGTAGACGGCTCTGTGACAGCTTCCCCAGCCAATGCTAGACCGGGATCTTCCCAAGACATATTACTGCAGGACCCACTTCTTACTATGTGTTACATTAATTCTTTTAACCCTGGCCAATCAGTCCCCAAAATCAGCGAGTGCATGAGACGAGGATTAACCGCTGCCTTTACTCTATGCTTTTCTCCCTGAAATAGAATGTAGATGGACACTAAAGGGTAGTTGTGAACATCCCTGTGCACACACAATACCTTCACCACTTGTGCTCTCCCCAATGCCTCACCTTGCACCAAGCTTTGGTGGCTTGAGGTCTGGTTACAGCCAGAATCCACCAAGGTCTGATACATATCCCCTTGTACACATACGATATGCTCTGGCCCGATCGAGGGCGGTTTCTGGAGCATCAGGGACCTGGACCACTGCTCCCACCTCCATCGTGAAGCACTGACTTTGGAGATGTCCCGACTCCCCGCAGCACCAGCACACCCACGCAGGCTCTCCCTTTGCACTGGTGTTATGGACGTCACTCACCTGTGGGGGAGAAGACACAGAAATGGAAGGGGGAAATGGGAGGACATCACAGGTGCATCGGGCTGGCTGGGGGGGAGCCAGCCCCCACCTCCTCAGTGGGGTAACAGGGTAATGACGGGAAGCAGAGGGAGAGGGAGAGAGAGAGAGGAAAGGAGAAAAGAGGAAGCACATCTTCTGGCCATCAGAACCGACGCCATGTGGTTCTCTGCCATCTCAATGGCTTGTTCCAGTGACACCGGATGATGACACTGGACCCACTCCGCCGTTCCTTCCGGAAGTTGCACGATGAACTGCTCCAGTGTCACCAGGTGGGTAATTCCCTCAGGGCCATGGTCATCTGCCCTCAGCCACCACCGGCAGGCATCCTGGAGTTGTTGGCTGAATGTGAACGGCCGGCTGACCTCCTCCAACCTCAGCGCACGGAAGCGCTGACGCTCTTCCGGGGAGCAGCCGACTTGCTGGAGAATGGCTCACTTTAAGTCGGTGTATATAAGCCAGCTGTCAGCGGGGCGCTGCAATGAGACGAACTGCGCCTTACCGGTCTGCAGGGGAAGTAGGCGTGCTGTGTGCTGCTCAACCAGCCACCCCCACGCTTTGGCTGCTTGCTCGAAGTGCACGAGGAAGGCTTCCAGATTGTTGTGTGGACCCATCTTCATTAGGGTGAGGTGGGGAGGCTCCGCTGCGGTGGCAGTCAAGGAGCCCACCAATGCGAGCAGGTGTCAGAACGCCTGGCGGTCTTTGTGTTGGGCCAGCATCAAGGCCTCGAAGCACTGTTCCTGCCCTTTCAGAGGCCGTTTAACGCTTGATGCTGGTTCTGCTGTGCTGTGGCGAGGACAAGGGCTCTATGGATGGGCTCCCTTCTGCACTCCCTGGTTTCAGCACCATTGTGAAAGCTGCCCTGATGTGGGTGGAGTACAGAAGTACGGCAGACAGTTGTAAGTGCTCAGACACATTTATTTGTTAGTTTTCAGCAAGAAAATTACATTCTTAAGACAAGGACAGACACACACAAACAGTCACGTTCTGGTGCCAGGAACCCCTCTTCTGCTGTCCAACTCCTTTTATACTCCATCATCACTGCAAGACACACACACACACACACACATTAATTGATGACAGGTGTAGCAATTTGGCCACTCACCTTCCCTGACTCTGTCCTCCATTCACAGACACTTGGCCACGCCCCCACTGCCACAGTGACTTATGAAGTGAATTGGTTAGACCATCTCTTCTTTAAGGGGGTGAATACCTATGCACACTCCAGAGTTCTGTTTTTTCATCATAATTATTATTTGTGTCACAATAAAACAACAATTTGTACCTTTAAGTGGTAGGTAAATCAAATGGTGCTCGCCCCCCAAAAAAAATTCATTTTGATTCCATCTTGTAATGCAAACAGGACAAACACCATGGGGGAGGAAATACTTTTGTAAGACAATGTACATATTTGAATAATGGAGCCTAATATATAAATAACTGTATTATGTTCACAAAATAAAATCTATACTGAGGAGTTGTGTGAAATTTATTAAACAGTTACACTGATCTCTGCATTCAAAGTGATTGAGAATCCCTGTTCTGCCGCAATTGCTGTAGTCTTATTAATTTGGGGACACACCTGCCCATCACTCAAGTGGAAGCCTAGATACTGTATTTCCAGCTGCCCAATTGCACACTTTCTTTGGTTTGCTGTGAGTGCCACATGCCTCTGTGCCCTCAGGACAGCCCTTAGACGTTGTAAATGCCACTGACAATCATTACCCTAATTAATTATGTCATCTGAATAGGCAGCAGCAGACGCATTGGGGAGATGGAGGATTTACTCCATGAGACTTTGAGACATTGCTGGAGCCCCAAGCAGCCCAAAAGGAAGGGTGACAAATTGGTGTAAACCAAACTGAGTGGAAAAGGCCATTTTCTCATGGGACAATAGAGTGAAGGGCATCTGCCAATATCCCTTTGGTCTGTTGTGTAGGATTAGATGTTGATATCCCTCATTACATACTTGAGGCACCGATGAGACTCTGTGGGGCAGTTGACTGAGTGATGGCATCCTTTAGTTTATCAAGTGGGCACTCTCCTTTATGGGTGTTTCGCTGATAGACCCATGACACCTCCAGAGGGTTCAGCAGTGAATCCCAGCATCCGAGGTTCACCCCCTAGATGACATCAACTCATTTGAGGGCCCAAGTGGAGTCATTCCTCGTTATCCACAGCCACTGACTCCCCTTTTCAGCAGTCTTGGAGAGGTCTTTGACTGCCTGCTGGTGGGCCTTCCCTCGCACTCCCATCTCCCTGAGTAGCCTGGATGTAGAGGTGGCTACAAACCCTCTGCAGCCTACTTCCACCGGGCGTACCTTCAATTTCCAGCCTTGTTGTTGCGCATCGGCTGCAAGCTCAGCATACCTCAGCTTCTTCCACTCATAGGCCTCCTCCATTGCACTCTCCCAGGGCACAGTGAGCTCTATGATGTAGACCAGCTTGAGTGAGGTTGACCACAGCACAAGGTCTGGTCGCAGGTTGGTGGATGCGATCTCAGCTGGGAAGCAGAGCTTCTGGCCCACGACTGCCAGCATCTTCCAGTCCTGTGCACTGCCTAGCTGCCCAGTGTCTGGTCTTATGGTGGTGAGGCTTGCTTGACCCTCGCCCTCCCAGACAAATGTTGTTGCCTGCCAGCAGGATGACAGGGGTGGAAGGGCATTGATACTTGTCTGTCAACTTTCCAGCACTGCTGCAAGACATTTTATCACCTGGTTGTGCCACCAGGTGTAATGGCCTTGAGTGATGCTGGTCTTGCAGCCCACTAAGATGTGCTTCAGTGTTGCTGGACTTGGACATAGAGGGCACATGGGGTCTTCACCATACCACTGGCTTAGGTTTGTAGGAGAAGGCAGGACATTGTAGGCAGCCCTGATGGTAAAGCTCGCCCTGAATACCTCCATCTCCCGCAGCTCTTTCCAGGAGATCTTCCTCTTCTCCACTCCTTCCCATGCCATCCACTGCCCTTGCTTTGCCTGCACCACAGCTTGTGCACACCTTCCTGCTTCCTCTTCCTGACATATCTCCTGGACTACCAGCTTGCGTCTCTGTGATGGAGTGGCCTTGCTCCAGGCTGGTGTGCTGGCCCCAAGGCCAAGACCACTTGGCCCATGATGTCCCTGTGTGTGAGTGCTGCCTTTGCCTGCTCAGTTGCATCCAATGGAGTCCACTTCCTCCTGGTGGCCAGGATGGGGGCAGCCTGGGCTACAAATAGATCACTTGAATCCAGCATCATCATCTCCAGTCTGACTTTGGCGCACTTGTACTCCTCTGATAGACTGGCGATGGGCAGATCTAACATCCCTTTGCCATAAAGCCCAATACTGCTGAGGCACCTGGGAAGGCCAAGCCACTTCCTTGCATACAAGCTGATCAGCCTCTCCAGCTTTTCCACCTTTGAGAGCAGAACTTAATAGAGGGTTAGTGGCCACATAAGATGTGGAAGTAAATCCATACTGCATGCACCAGAGCTTCAGCTTGCCAGGAAGTAGGGTTCTGCCGATGTTCTCCAGACCACTGGCTACCTCCTTCCTGAACTGATCTACCTGCTCTTTGTCTTTGAGGGAGACATCATACCAATGACCTAGGCTCTTCATAGGATTCTTGGAGACAGTTGGAATAGGTTCCTCGCCAATGTGGATGTGGTGGACTGACAGTTTCCCCTTGACAATGGAGATGCTTCTAGACTTGCTTGGCTTGATCTTCATGTGAGCCAGCTCGATGTTTTCCTGGAGCTTTCTTAGCAGCCATACAGTGCAAGGCTTTATCATGGTGAGTGTTGTGAGGTCATCCATGTAGGCTCTGACAGGCGGCAGCTTCAGGCCAGGTCTTATTCGCTGTCCGCCAACCACCCATCAAGAGGCTCGGATGATCACCTCCATGACCAAGGTGAAGGCCAGTGGGGAGATGGTGCAGCCGGCCATGATTCCCACTTCTAGGTGTTGATATGTTGTGGTGTACTCAACTGTTGTCAAGCAGAGCTGGATGTCCTGGAAGTAGGCCTTGACAAGGTTTGTGAGAGTTGATGGGATCCTGAAGTAGTTGAATGCTGTCCACAGGAGGTTGTGAGGGACTGAGCCAAAGGCATTGGCAAGATCCAGAAAAACCATGTGAAGGTCTATTCCCTCCTTCTTGGTGACCTGAATTTGATGCCAGATGACACTAGCATGTTCCACACAATCGGAGAAGCTTGAGATGCCTGCTTTCTGAATCGATGTGTCAATCAGGTTGTTTCTTTGCAGGTATCCTGCCAGTCTGTGAGTGACAACGCTGAAGAAGATTTTTCCCTCAACATTTAGAAGGCTGATCTGATGGAACTGGATGATCTCTGATGAGTCCTTTTCCTTGGGGATAAGGATCCCTCTGGCTCTCGGTCAGGATATTGGTATCTCCTTCTTTTGCCACACAACTCTCATCAGCTTCCAGAGGAATTGCAGGACATGTGGTGCATTTTTGTAGAGCCTGTATGGAACTCCGTTAGCACCTGGGGCTGATGCGGCCCTTGCTCTATGCACAGTTTTTTCTACTTCGCTCCATCTGGGTGGGCTGCTGTCTAGTTCGTGCTCTGGTGGATTGACTGGTGGTATGTCAGGTGGGAGCATAACTTCTTCATGGTGTTGGTCATCTGTGCCGGACTTTTTTAGATGTTCTTCCAGGTCGGCCTTTGACACTGAGAGGCTTACGCTCTTCTTTGTGAAGAGACTCTTCATGAATTTTAAGGGATCCTTGTAGAAGCGTGATCTTGTTTGCTCCTTCCTTCTGCGCTTCCTCAGGAGGTTTTCAGCTCTCCTTAGTGTTGCATGCCTAAACTGGATCTTCCTGCAGCAGGTTTATGCCCTCCTTCTCCTCTTCTGTGGCCTTCCTCCATTGCTTCTTCAGCTGCCTCCTCTCCGTGACTAGGTGATATATTTCTGTCTGCCTTCTGGACTTAGTGAGGATTGACAGAGTAGATCGTTTGCCTTCGACCACTTTGAACTGTTCCACTCCATAGGCATAGATTACATCGCCCATTCTCTCCAACATCTTAATGGTGTTGCCTCTGATCCTTTCTAGGATGTGGCAGAGATCTGTGTTGACCTCCTTCCACAGTGTCTTGTTGCAGGATTTTGGCCACTTGACTAATGGACTTCACCCCTGGATCTTCTTCCCCGCCACTGGTCGTAATTGGTCGGGTTCAGGTTGCTCTGCCGTGCCTAGATTTTCCTCCTCTGGTAAAGGGGTGCTGATGTCCTGCAGACTGTGGTGTGTGTCCTGCTGCTGAACTTAATTAAGTCGACTGACTCGGCCTACTTCTCAGAAAGTAATTGTCGATGCGACTTCCACATTGAACCTTCTTGAGGCACCCTTTTTTGCCCTGATGTATTTTCAGGCCTTGGGTGGAAGTAACCTTTGACCAGCCACATATGCAGCTCTGGAGTTTGCATCCTGCTGTAGCTGTTGGAGCCTCAGGTATGCTGATCATTAATCTCATAGTCTGTTCTATTCCTGTGTTCATAACCAGGTTGTCTGCCGATGAGCCATCTTCCACCCCCACTCTCACTGGCTCAGGGGGTATTTTCTTCTTAGGACTTTTCATAGCCATGTGTGGGTGGGACCTATACACCGATCATGCTGGATCCCGCCGCCATGGGTAGTTAGCCCATGGCGGCCCCGTTGGGGTCAATTCTCTCCTACCAGCTGTCTTTCCATGCCATCGCAAGGTCTGTCCCTTGTTGTCAGCTGCCCTTTCTCAGCAGTCACTGTTTCACCAGATGATCAGTTCCGTTGTGTAGGATTCGATGTTGATATCCCTCGTTACATACTTGAGGTACCAATAAAACTTTGTGGGGTGGTCAATTGAGTGATGGGATCCTTTGGGTTATCAAGTGGGCGCCCTCCTTCATGGCTGTTTCACTGATGGACCCACGACACCTCCAGAGGGTTCAGCAGTGAATCCCAGCATCCCAGGGTCACCCCCTAGATGCCATCAACTCATTTGAGGGCCCAAGTGGAGTCCTTCTTCTTCATCCACAGCCACTGACTCTCCTTTTCTGATCTCAGGATAGCCCTTAAATGTTGTAAATGCTGCTGACAATCATTTTTATAAATAATGATGTCATCTGAATAGACAGCAGCAGACACATTGGGGGGATGGAGGATTCACTCCATGAGACTTTGAGACATTGCTTGGGCCCCAAGCAGCCCAAAAGGAAGGGTGACAAATTGGTGTAAACCAAACTGAGTGGAAAAGGCTGTTTTCTCATGGGGCAATAGAATGAAGGGCATCTGCCAATATCCCTTTGTTAAATCCAGTGTCAAACAAAAGCAAGCTGGTCTAACCAATCAAGCATCAATGCAAGCCATCGGATATGTGTCAAATTTAGACAACGCATTGACTTTTCTATAGTCCACACAGAATGGGACTGACCCACCAGTCTTGGGTACTTCAATTACTTCCATATCAAGCGTCACCTTGAGTTCATACCAAACAACATTTTTCTTGTGCTCGGGGGCCGATCCAGGCAGCTGTGCACCACCACCCCTGGGCAACTCTCAATGTGGTGACCAGAGAGGGGCAAGAACATGTCACATAATTCTTCTTGCAACGGGACAATCTATGCTCTCTGGGATGGTAAGAGGTAGTCTCCACAGGAGACCGGACGGAATTGGGCCACATTTCTTGGATGTACCTCTGGTCCCAACTCTGATCTCCTGTTGTTGTTGTTGTTGTTGTTGTTGTTGTTGTTGTTGTTATTTACATGATTAGTATCAGGAATGTGTTCAGTTTAATGTCTGTGTAACTGATCACTAAGAGGATGTCGAAGAGAGAGAGGCAGGTGAGAGAGCTAGTCATCAAAGACATTAAAAGCAACAATTTTCTCAATGTTCTCTATTGTCATTTAACCCCAAGTGAGATTCAACCATAATACATGATCCATGGTTGCTGTATCATATGGGTTACATTGTGTTGCATTACATTGTGTTCACTATAATTTCCTGGGGTCTCAATAATTTTGTCATGTGTTTTTGTTGAAAATAATTATTTCTTGATAAGTGATTTGTTTTTCTCTGAATAAATTTATTGCAATTAAAGGTTGGATTTTACTTCATTTTTTCAGTGTGAGATGAAGTGACTTCACCAAAAGGTGGATTTATAACCCTTTTAACTAATCATTCCAAGAGGGGCCAATACTTGTGGCGATTATTCATATCTATATACTTTCATTTAGCGGCAACTTTTACAGGTGTGTCGGCAATATTGTGGACATTGCGGTAAGGAAACATTGCGTAGCAGCCCAATTAGGCCAAATTAGAACCCTGAGAGAGAGAGATATACAGTGGTGCTGAAAGTTTGTGAACCCTTTAGAATTTTCTGTATTTCTGCATAAATATGACCTAAAACATCATCAGGTTCTCACACAAGTCCTAAAGGTTGATAAAGAGAATCCCATTAAACAAATAAGACAAAAATATTCTACTTGGTCATTTATTTATTGAGGAAAATGATCCAATATTACATATCTGTGAGTGGCAAAAGTATGTGAACCTTTGC
>JAPEKN010000028.1:19565461-19576040 GCA_028877435.1 Cathorops dasycephalus
AGCTTGTCCCGGCCCCTGCATAGGATAAGTGTTTACGGATGATGGATGTATATTGTATCATCATTAAGCATTACATATATAATACGGTAATTAATAATTGAAACTATTTTACATTTTTGGACAATACAATTTTTTATTCCAAGCATGTTTTTCAATTAAATGAACAAATGTTCACACGAAAGAATGAGCGAATAATAAGCTAAATAATTCAGTCAAATGTTTTCCCTTTGCCTGCCCATTTCACTGTTACCCAATCAAGAGCTTAAGGTCCCTTATAAATTGTCATACATCTGAGTGGTGTTTGGCATATGAAGGAGGTATCTATCCCATCACCTCCCTCCTCTCCACAGACAGCAGTGCCTCCCCACCCCTCATGGCTGGCCCCGCTGCCTCCTCATCCCATGGACCCTCTCAACTGACCACTTCCCAGTCTGCAGGCAGCCAAAGTACAGCTGGCCAGGAGTGTAAATGCAGCTGAAATCTGCTAAACTTTGAGAAGGAACGGCTCCAGTTGCTCCGAGGCCTGCATGACCAAAGGGAGTGGCACCATCAAGAATGGATAGCCATTAAACAGGCAAAACCAGACCTGCTGGCCAGACAAGTGGAGCTTCAGAGTGACTTCACTGGAGTGCATCCATGATTATTTCAATTGTTCTCCACAATGCCAAGTTGGCAATGTTTTGCCCTTATACATACAATGTTACAGGTGCATCAGTTTGTTCAATTTATGACACTAAATTAGGTCTTAATTGCTGACCACTGGAGTTTTGATTAAAATGTGGCATTACCAATGTGACATGATGAAATTTCATTTAATACACACAAATCCACAACATTGAAATCTAGTCATAAATGTTATGCATATAGTAATTTAATAATTAACTTGATGTACTTGCAACATACAAGAAAAAGAATTGAGTATGGGCAGCATATTCACCACCAGTTTCCACCCATTGATTGGAAGGGAGTCCCTCAGAGCTGCATGTGCATTCTGTATATTTGGCTGTGAGCGAAATCGTCACAGAGTGAACTAAAGTACTAATTTGGCTACAGCGGTGTTTGGGAAAACCATGTTAGCTTAAAAATGGAGACAGTTAAAGACGCTCTTAGCATTAAGAATCTTTCGGGAAACCCTCTCCTGATTCACTCTTACAGAGCACTGAAGTGGGAGGATTTTTAGAAAAGATTCTTAACCAAACACACGTAGGAATGGCAATAATTTATCTGTAAATGTGTGCGAGAAAGTGTGCAGGTGTGTGTTAGTGAGAGGGTCGGCGAATGACAGCTTTCCTCTTTCCCAGTCCAGCTTCACTCTGATCCTCTGGAGTTTCTGTGCTACTGAGAGGAGAGTGACCGACTGTGGTGTAGAACGTGCACTATATTCACCATCATAATACCCCACATACCAGATTCCATTTCTGGAGAATATGTCCCCCTTCCTCTGAACAGATGCTGTCATCACACCCACAATCCAGTATGTACAATCTCCAACTTCAACATCCCAGCAGTGTGTGCCTGAGTTAAAGCCCTCAGAACCTAGGATGCACCAATAGCTATCAAACCTCTCTGGATTATCAGGAAGTATCTGTTCCTCATCACTGAGTCTCACACTGGTCAGATCATCAGATACAATGAGTTCAGGATGAACAGTGTTGGGGTCCAGAGTTACAAGTGCTGAAACAAACACACACACACACACACACACACACACACACCACTTTTTACATTTTGTTTTGATGGAGCTAATCTAACTTAATCATTACATTAGCATGGAACTAGCCAACATTTGCCTAAACCAAAGAAATTAAAACTGTAATTCCAAAGTTCATTAATAAACATGCATAACTTAACATGCTTTGTGCCTTTTTCTCTGTGTTTAAATTACAAATTTAAACAATCTTTATAACTGTAATTCTCAAACTTTTGTAAGTTGTTAAACTGCTCCATTTTTTCACTCAGCCCCTCTGCTCATGCTTCAGGCTAAGGATAGGCAGATCAATACCAAAATATCAAAATTTTGATATTGATGGTTCAATTTTGAAAATCAATCCTTTTATTTAAAAAATGGATAACAGGTACGGCTTTAAAGCGCTTATTTAATTAATTTTATTTTTTGTTCATTTTTTAAATTATTGGTTAGGAACTACTTTTCCTTCCACCTTCTCACTCTGCTCTCAACAATGGCAGTAGTCAGGCAGTAGTAAAGAACATGCCACACAGAGAAACAGATCCTGCCAATTCTCCAGCAGTGACACAATGGCAAAGAGGAACTGAAGCATTGTTTGGAGCTATTTCACTGTTGAACAACACTGAAGCAAAATGTGACATGTTACAAAAAACAAAACAAAAAAGAAACTGTCAGGTATTGTTGTAATACTGCAAGCCTGTTGAAATGCTTAAATTGCCACACAAAAGAGCATGAAGATGTAGAGCAGAAACAAGGAGAAGCAGAGAAAGAGCAAGAAGTTAGCTCCACTTCTGACAGAGTGAAGCACATTTCTCAAACAGAAGCTTTTCAGAGAGGCAGGCATTACAAGGTAACCAGTGATAATAGGTTTGTTGTGACCTGAAGGCCGAAACACAAACTGGGTGGCTGGGTCAGGGATCATGAAAATGGGTGCCATTGTGAACCTGCTCTTTAGTGAGGTAAAGGTAGTCGTGGCATGGTTAGTCCAAGAAAAGGAGTGCTTGGAAGATGTGAGTGTGGTCAGAAGAGGGGCAATGTAGGTATAGTTTCTGATAAACCATCAAACTCCAAGAAGTGCTGCAATTCCTTAAAGGAGGGAACAGGCCACTGAGAGACCCCATTGACCTTGTTGGGGCCCATGTGAATCACTCCTGGGGATATCGCAAAGCCCAGAAAAGAAACCGTGCACTTGTGGAACTTACACTTTTCTGCCTTGACAAGCAATTGATTCTCCAGGAGCCATTGCAGGACTTGCCTGATGTGGAATCAAGGAGTTTCAAATGAGAGAGAGAAAAGATGAGAACATCGTTGAAATATATGAAGGCAAACTGGTTAACGAAATCTCGTAGGACATCATTGATTAGAGTTTGAAAGACAAAGGGAGCATTAGTAAGCCCAAATTGAAGAACCAAGTATTCATAGTGATTAATTATGATCTTTCACTCCTCCCCTTCTCTTCTTCACACCAGGTGATAGGCACTGTAGTGGTCCTATTTGGAGAAAAATGGAGTCCCCTATAGTAATTTGAAGGCTGTGGAAGTGATTGGTAAGGGGTACCAGTTCTTGACTTTGATAGCATCAAGTCCCCGATAGTCAGTGCAGGGCCTGAGAGACTTATCTTTCTTCTTCTCCACAAAAAAAGAAAGAAACAAACAAACAAACAAGAAAACACCCCTTCTCCTGCCAGGGACAATGGTGGATGGATAATGCCAGCTGTTAGACTCAGCAATGTATTTGTCCTTAGCCTCTCTTTCCAGAGGGGAGAGTGAATAGATATTTCCTTTGGAAGGAGTGGTCCCAGGCAACAGTTCTATGGTGCAATCGTAAGGCCAATCAGGGAAGTGAGGTGGCGCAAGCCTTGCTGAATACCAGACGAAGGTCCAGATATTCGAGAGGCACATTAGGAAGCTCCATGGTTTCACTGGGGCTGATAACTTGAGAGGCCAGAGGAGTCCGAGCCTAAGATAGGCAGGTAGCCGAGCAGCAAGTACTCCATAAGAGGATGGTCCCATCACTCCAGTTGATGTGGGGATTGTGTAGTTGTAACCAGGGGAGGCCAAGCGCAATAGGCTCAAGAGAATCATTCAAGGCATGGAAAGAAATCGATTCGATGTAGTTACCAGAGACCTTCAAAGTTACCAGGTCTGTGACATGGGAGATGGGACTGAGTTCAGCCCTGTTCAGAGCTCTGGTCACAAGGGGACAATCTAATTTCTGTAAGTAAATGCCAGGAAGTCTTGATAAAACTCTGGTCTGCACCAGAGTCAATGAGGCTTTGACAGACTAAATCAAAATTATCTTGATTGCATGTCAAGATAATTCTGAAAAATTATCTTGACACACAATGCTGACCTTTGGCAGGGGAAGAACATGTAGAAACAGGCACCTGTATCTCTGTATATACTTGTGACCTTCTTACCAGGCCACAGGAGATGAAATGTCCAGACAGTCCACAGCAAAAGCAGGAACTAGTCTCACGACAGTGCCTTCTTTCTTCTTGAGTGACCCAGGTCCTGCACAATGACATGGGCTCTGATTCATCAGAGGTGGGACCTTCCCAGGTTTGAACTTATGGCTTCTTCTCCAATTGCACAGCTGTAAGCTCATGTTCATCTGATTGGCAAGGTCCATCAGGCCATCCAGGCTCTCAGGAAGGTCATGAGGCACAATCTCATCCAGGATGACATGATTTGGCCCATGATAGAAGGTGTCATATGAGGCACTAGTGTTCCAGTCTGCTGCCCTGGCTAGGATTCAGACTTCAATAATATAATCAAAACTGATTGGGATCTTTGCTTCTGCCCCATTAGCTGTCTAGCTGCCTCCCTGCCCTTGGGAGAACAGTCAAAAACCTCCTGCATTTCTTTCATAAACTCCTTAAAGCTCGAATAGCAAGGAGCCCTGGTGTTCCAGACAGCTGTTCCCCACTCACATGACTTTCCCATTAAAAACATAACATATACTACATGAGAGCTCTCAGAAGGGAAAGCAAACACCTGGAGTTCCATTGCTATAGAGCACTGAGAAAGGAACGAATGGGAGGTACTGTGGAACGTGCAAGCAAGGCATTTGGGGAGTGCACACTCCAGCTCCTGCCCACCACCCCCATCTTTACTTCTGCCAGGGCCTCTATACAACCTCTCATGCTGGAGGCCCACCCCACCACAGCCTCAAGTGTCTCCATTTGTGAGAAGGACATCAAGCTCTTTAAGAAGCTGAACCCTCTCAGAGCAGCAGGTCCGGACTCTGTCTCACCAATTACCCTGAAGCACTGTGTTGATCAACTGTTTCCAGTGTTCACAGATATCTTAAAACACATCACTGGAGACATGCCACGTGCCAGCCTGCTTCAAGGCCTCCACCATTATCCCCATCCCCAAAAAGCCAAGGATCACAGACCCATCACTCTGACTTCTGTGGTTATGAAATCCTTTGAGCGCCTTGTGCTTTACCATCTTAGTCATCACTGACCCACTCCTGGGCCCCATGCAGTTTGCCTACAGATCCAACATATCTGTAGACAATGCTGTTAACATGGCTCTTCATGTCATCCTCCAGCACCAGGACTCCTCAGGAACCTATGCTAGGATCCTGTTTGTGGATTTTAGACCTGCCCTCAACACCATCCTAGCTCTTCTGCAGGACAAGCTCTCCCAGCTTAGTGTGCCTGACTCCACCTGCAGGGGGATCACCGACTATCTGTCTAACAGGAAGCAAGACATGAAGCTAGGAAAACACATTTTTGACTCCCAAACCATCAGCACCAGACCCCCCCCCCCCCCAGGCTGTGTCCTCTCTCCTCTTTTCCCTGTACACCAACATCTGCACCTCCAGTCATCAGTCTGTCAATCTCCTAAAGTTTGCAGATGACACCACCCTCATTGGATTCATCTTGGATGAGGAGGAATCTGCTTTCAAGTGGAAAATTGACCATCTGGTGCCCTGGTGCAGGCAGAACAATTTTGAGCTCAATGCTCTAAAGACAGTGGAGATGATTCGACTTCAGGAGGAGCTCTGCCACACCCTCCCCCATCACCCTGTTTGACTCCCCAGTAACATCTGTGGAGTATTTCCACTTCCTGGGCACTACAATCACTCAGGACCTCAAGTGGGAGATGAATATCTGCCTTCTCACCAAGAAAGCACAGCAAAGGATGTACTTCCTGCGGCAGGTGAAGAAGTTTGATCTGCCAAAGACAATAATGGTGCACTTTTACACCACTATCATCGAGTCAATTCTTACCTCCTCCATCACCGTCTAGTATGCTATTATGACTGCCAGGGACAAGAGCAGACTGTAGCATATCATTTGCTTTGCCGAGAGGACAATTGACTGCAATCTTCCATCTCTTCAGGACCTGTATGAGTCCAGGACCCTGAGGAGAGCAGAAAGGATTGTGGCCAACTCCCTCTCATCCCGGATGCAAACTTTGAGACATTCCCCTGTAGTAAGAGGTTGCAGTCCATCAGAACCAAAATATTGCGCCATAAGGCCAGCTTTTTCCCCATTGTAGCTGGCCTTGTCAATAAGGTCAGAGACCTCATTGACTAAACTCTTAACTCACACTCTCATTGTATAATATAAATGCACTTCTCTGAACTGCAATTTTGCACATTCATGGTCATGTCATGTATCATCATCCTGTGAACATTCATTGCACAGTCCGGTACACACTGTACAGCTAGGTTATTTATTTAACCCACTGCACATATTCTCCTCTTGCACATTTGTGTCATGACTCTTTTTCATCCTGTGACCTATTTTTGCACATTCTGGGACATATTGGACAGCTTGGACTTCAAAACAACCTATGTACATACTCCTTAAATATGTATTTTTCAAAGTTGTATATTTTAGATTCTTCTTATTCTTTATTTTATTTATACAAGTACTTTTGTCCATTTTTAAATTCCTTTAACTTAATTATTCAAGCACCAAGCACCAAAGCAAATTCCTTGTATGTGAGAACATGCTTGGCAATAAACTCAATTCTGAATAAAAATGATTGTCCTGCAGTTATCCCCCCTGTCAAGTGCTTCACTGTTTCATCCATGACAGAGACTGTTACACTGGTGCAAAAACCTGGGACACTGAAGGGAACTGCCCATACAGAGTCCTTGCCATTTAAGGACTTAATCTATGCCCTCAATGCAGTGCAGCAAAACCAGCACCAAATGCTGCTTATCCTTCAACAACAGGAGCAGTGCTTTGAGGCCCTGTTGCAGGCTCAGCAGTTAGATTATTAGGCATTCTGAAACCTGCTTGCATCAGCGGGCACTCCAGCTGCCATGTCTATGGGCTTCCCCCACATCACCCAGACAAAAATGGGCCCACACAATGATCCTGAGGCATTCCTGGCACTCTCTGAGCAAGCCACGGAGGCACGGGGGTGGCCATTCGAGGAGCAAGTGGCTCGCCTACTGCTGCTACTGACTGGGGAAATGCAGCTCTCCACAGGCTAGAATATGCCGACCTAAAGCAAGCTATCCTGCAACATGTCAGCTGTATTCCCGAGCAACACAGACAGTGCTTCCACACACTCACTCTGGAAGAGGTTGGCCGGCCATTTGCCTTCGGCCAACAGCTCCAGGACACCTGCCAGTAGTGGCTGAGGGCAGAAGACCATGACGCCGAGGAAATCAACGCAGTGGCACTGGAACAATTCATCGCTTAGCTGCCAGACAGGACAGTGGAGTGGGTCCAGTGCCATTGGCTGGCATCTCTGGATTGAGTGATCACATAGGCAGAGGACCATCTCGTGGCAGTTCCAGTGCCAGATGGACTTCCTGGCTCTCTTGCTCTCTCTCACTCCTTGTCCCCCACTGTCCTGTCCCTGTACCACAGAAGCAGGGGCAGGGGCTGGACCAAACCCCTTGCAGCCCACTTGATGAGCCTGTGGTGTCCCCCTCCCTCCCTCTGCTTGTGTTTGTGTCATCTTCCTCCCAGGTGAGTGATCCC
The DNA here is from genome assembly GCA_028877435.1 of Cathorops dasycephalus. Classification (NCBI taxonomy): domain Eukaryota; kingdom Metazoa; phylum Chordata; class Actinopteri; order Siluriformes; family Ariidae; genus Cathorops; species Cathorops dasycephalus. The sequence goes on from JAPEKN010000028.1 coordinate 19,573,108, forward strand.
CAAGCTGCCAGTGCAGGAGTGAAGCATGGGCCAGTATCCCGGTGCTGCAGGGAACCTGGACACTTCCAGGATCAGTGCCATGCAATGGAAGTTGGGGCAGTGGTCTGGATCTCCAACACACCAGTGAGTGCCCTCGATCGGGCCAAAACATATCGCATACCAGTAAGTATCCAAGGGGATACATGTCACGCATTGGTGGATTCAGGCTATAATCGAACCTCCATTCACTAAGGCATGATTCAAGGTGAAACACTGGGTGCAGCAGGTTTGTGAAGGTTCTGTGTGTACATGGGGATGTTCATGAATACCCACTGGTGCTGGTTCACATTTACTTTCGGGGGACAAAATATAGTGTAGAGGTGGTGGTTAACCCATGCCTCACTCACCCACTAATTCTGGGAACTGATTTGCTTGGGTTTAGGAATTTAATGGAGTGCATAGCGGTGGATGGGTCCCAAGACCTCTCAGAGCCATCTACATCAGCCTTGCATCACAGTGGCATGGGGGGAGCACCCCTGCCCTCCCCTCTCTTTAAGGAATTCCCTAGAGGATTGCCCTTTGGAGCAAATGTGAAGCGAGACTTTGCGTAGTGCTTTTGACCAAGTAAGAATAGTTGATGGTCAACTCCTCCAGCCAAATGTTACATAGGACAATCAAGTACTGAGTGACATAGGACACCTAACCGATGGGGGAAAAAAAAAGACTCAAATGTTAATCCCAAAGAGCTGTAGGGAACTCATTCCATGCGGTTCATTATATCACCATGGCCAGACACCTCGGGTGGGGGAAAAGAGGAGAGGGAAAAACAAAACAAAACACGAGCCCATCTCATGGCCCATTTTTATTGGCCTGGGATTCACAGGGATGTCTGTAGGTGGTGTGCAGCATGCCACAAATGCCAGTTGGTGAGGCTGGTTGCCATGTCAAAGGCGCCTTTGCACCCTCTTCCCCTAATTGAGACCCCCTTCGAAAGAATTGGGATAGATTTCATCGGACTATTAGACCAATCTGCATGAGGACATCACTTTATTTTGGTCCTGATGGACTATGCAACATGATACCCAGAAGCAGTGCCACTGGAACATTTCTGCACGCAGTGTCACAGAGGTGACTATAATGCTTGTCAGCTGTCATTTCAGCACAAATGCATTACTTTTACTGAAAGGGCAATTACCCAAAATCTGTCTATGTGAAGATATGTGTTGAACATTTTTAACCTATTTACGTGAAGAATAACTCCTGTGTTTTTATCATTGTTGCTATTAAACATGAAAAACAAAATGAAGAAGTCTGATATTTTATAGTTTTTCATAGATCTAGTAGTGCCAAAGCTTTTAGGTACAACTTATGATGTCTGTATTTACAAATTTGATCATAAAATTATAAATATTTCCTGTTTTTCTCTACACAAGAAAACTTCCAAAAATACCGGTATCTATCAGGATACTAACTCTAATATAACTTGGTATCAGACTGAAAAGAAAATCAGTGGTATAGGTTGTTTTCAGTCACGTGACTTTTGCTTATGAATTTACTTCTGGTGAATGAAGTGGTGGTCAGGCAAACCAATTCCAGACTGCAGACAGTTGATCTGGGTAATGTCATCCAAAAATCCCTGTTCAAAAATTAATATCCCACTCAGCCAACTTGTGCCTGCATATTACATCCCATCTGTGGAGTTTATGCAGCAGCCCACCAGAACCAATTTGGCTGCCATTTTGTAAAGAGCTTGTGAAACTGTCTAAACTGTGAAAACAGTCAGAGGCCAATACACGGTCAAGATACCTTCAGAAAGTTGCTGTTTGCAATGGGGTAGATCCTTACATGTTAACAAAGAGAGATTTTGTCTACTAGTTGGAAAATCATCCATTTGTTGAGGTCCCCAACATCTCAAACTACCTGGTGCTGCAGACATTGTTTTACATGGACAAACAGATGAAAACCTGGAGGAGCATGGAGGCATACAACTTTTAATACGTGGCTGGGTTAAAATTCTGGGGATCAGGACACTACAGGATAAATCCTGTATCGTTTATGCCCGGGTAAGGAGGCGGGGTTTTTTAGTATGCATTTTTTGCGATGGTTGCTAGGACGCTACAAGTTTTAGTATCGGGTATAAACAAACCACAGCTGCTCAATCCTCCCTGCTCTTCTCTTCCAGGTAAATCAGAAACACCTTTAAAGACCTGGGTATTACATGTACTGCATATGCATTAGTTTACAATATGGCGAACATGATCAAACAGTAAACAAAAAAACACATGAGGACTTAAGCGTCTCCTGAGCTTCAAAATATCACAAAATAACGGAAAATGGCGAGAAGTCATTTGCGAATCCAAATGAGATAAATCAGAGGAATTTACAATCCTTTCATGAAGTGATCACTGCAGTTTTTTGACTCCATTCCCCTCCCTCATGGAAAGGTTCAAGAGCCATCCTTCTCATCATCTTTTGGTAAAATCCTTTGCCCTTTCATCCCTTATCACTTCAGGGGAACCCAAAAGAAACTTTTATCAGTTTCATGGTTTGTTTGATTCGAGCAACGCAAGCGTAAGGCATTTTAATGACCAGCAAGGCACCCCAGCGATAGTAACGCTTTGTGAACAGTGAGCTCAGCTGACCACCACTTCATGTCTTGCATATCTAATGAAGTGGATGTGATGCAACCCATCTATTAAACCCTTGAGATCATACACATGCCATTTCAGGAATAGGTGACTGCGGAGCAACAGAAATATGCTGCTTTGTACCACATGGGTAAGAGTTTCACATCAGAGTCATGCTTACATGTGGGAGGCACATGGAGGAGTGGGATAGACACTGCGTCTGGAAAGACAAAACAATTTCTATCTTATTGTCATTCGGCTCCCTGAGACAGCACCAGCCTCGTTTAAGGCCGTTGCGAAGACAACATTTCCCCCTGAAGGTCACTG
>JAPEKN010000028.1:19820192-19834356 GCA_028877435.1 Cathorops dasycephalus
CCATTTTAATTCCAGCTTGTAATGTGACAAAACAGGACAAACACCAAGGGGGATGAATACTTTTGCAAGACACTGTACCAAGGAGATGCCCTGTCCCTGCTGCTGTTCTGCATAGGACTGAACCCCCTCAGCCAGATCATCACCAACAGTGCCTATGGATACAGACTACAAAATGGAGCAACCATCAGCCACCTTCTCTACATGGATGACATCAAGCTGAATGCCAGGTCTGAGCAAGACATCGACTCACTGATCCACACCATCAGGATCTACAGCAATGACATCGGAATGTCATTCAGACTAGATAGTAACAAGGAGAGGGAAGGCAGTCAGAACTGAGGGGGTGGTGCTACCAGATGGCATAGTAAGAGACTTGGAAGACAGCTACAAGTACCTGGAAATCCTGCAGGCAAATGGCAACCATGAAGAGGCTCCTAGGAAAGCAGCAACAGCCAAATACCTACAGAGGGTAAGGTAAGTCCTGAGAACTCAGCTGAATGGGAAGAACAAGGTCCAGGTTATTAACACCTACGCCCTGCCGGTCATCAGATACCCTGCTGGCATAATAAACTGGCTGAAGGAGGAGATAGAGGCCCCCGACATCAGGACAAGAAAACTCTTGACAATGTATGGAGGGTTTCATCCCAAATCCAGCATCCTGATGCTGTACAAAGGAGGCCGAGGACTAGTGAGCATCAGAGCCCCTATCCAGGATCAAGAAAAAAAAGATCCATGAGTACATCAGGGAGATGGCCCTGAGTGATGAGTGCTTAGTGAATACCTCAGGCAGCAGAAACCCAAGAAGGAAGTGCAACAGGAACCAGCATGGAAAGACAAACCACTGCATGGGATGTACCACCAGCAGATAAAAGAAGTGGCTGATATTGAAAAATCTTACCAGTGGCTGGATAAAGCTGGAATTAGTATCCAACAATTAGTATCCTCAAATCACATATGATTAAAAAGTGTTATTAAAAGTAAAAGTGATGTAACAAAATGGTAATAATGCCTCTGTCCCAAATTTTGTGTGTGTGTTGCCGGCATTAAATTCTAACTTAATTGTATTTTGTAAATATAAACAAAGTTGATCAGTAAAACTATTGAAAATCTATTCTTTGTACTTTTTTCAGTTAAATAAAGGTTCACATTGATTAACAAATCACAGGTTTTTGTTTTTATTGCATTTTTGGAAAGTATCTCAACTGTTTTGGAAATAGTAGATGTAATATATGTGGAATTTTGCAGTGTCTCTGCCAGTAAGAATTCTGATTGGTTAAACCTGGAAAAGAGCTAGCCACAGTGGCTAAGCTACATTAAAAACAAACAAATAAAAAATAAGGGTGCTTGTTAAGTAATTCCAAATTAAATTAGCATGGTAAATAATTGACTCAACAAAAGGAAAACCAAGTAACCAGCAAACCTAATCAGAAGATTCCTGTAGCCCCTCTATGTCCTATCCCAGTTGTGTCTAGTCCATTTGAGCATCTACTTATTGACTGTGTGGGACCATTGCCCCGATCTAAAGCTGGGCATTTATACTTGTTAACAGTAATGTGTCAGTCGACGCGATATCCTGCAGCTTACCCTCTCAGATCCATCACTACAAAATCTGTGCTTAAGGCTCTCACTGGTTTTATGTCCATTTTTGGTATTCCCAAGGTCATTCAAAGTGACCAAGGGTCTAATTTTATGTCAAGGCAGTTTGCTAGGGCTTTATGTCAACTAAAAGCTAAACATAATATATCAAGTGCTTATCACCCTCAAAGTCAGGGTGCCCTTGAACACTTCCACCAGACCCTGAAGTCTCTTAAGATCTTACTGTGTTGAGCTTGGGGCTGATTGGGAGGAGGGGTTACCCTGGTTGCTCTTAGCTATTAGGGAGGTGGTACAGGAGAGCACTGGCTTTAGCCCTAATGAACTTGTCTTTGGACATACAGTGAGGGGGCCAACAGCAGTTTTAGCTGATAAGTGGTGTGCGGTTGAAGCACCGGTTAATGTCTTGGATTATGTCTCTGGGTTTAGGTACTGTTTATATGAGGCCAGGGCTGCTGCAAAGCATAGATTGGGGAGAACACAGTCTAAGATGCAGGCATTATACAACAGAAAAGCAGAACCCCGTCAGTTTCAGCCTGGGGATCAGGTGTTAGCGTTGCTACCTTTGTTGAGTAGTCCATTCCAGGCAAAATTTTGTGGTCCTTACGAAGTAGCTAAATGCTTGCCTGATCATAACTATTTGTTGAACACTCCTGATCGGCGTATAAAGAGGCAGGTTTGTCATATCAATCTTTTAAAACCATATTTTTCATCTGTGCTGCCTGCATCTGTTGGGTTGATCACTGCTATGCCTGATGAGGGCTCTAGTGAGTCTGTTGTGTCTAGTGTGGGTAAGGACTGCTGTCTGGGTTCTGTCAGTGAGGAGTTAGAAGAGGGGGTGAGTGAGCCACCGCAGGAGATTGTGGGGGGGCGTCTTAGGAACTCTGAGGTTCTAGCGGATTTGTTATCACTTCTTTCCCACCTCACTAGTGAGGAGAGGAATGATATTGTTGGCTTGATTCAATCTTTCTCTTCTCTCTTTTCAGATATATCAACTCGTACCTCCCTGGTTGAGCACGATATTGATGTGGCTGGGGCATCGCCCATTAAACAACATGCCTATCATGTAAATCCAAGGAAGAGGGAGTTGTTGTGTAGGGAAGTGGATTATTTGTTGGTTAACAATCTTGCTGAACCCAGTTTTAGCACCTGGAGCTCCCCCTGTTTGCTGGTTGATAAACCAGATGGTACATATCACTTCTGCAATGACTATAGAAAGCTGAATGCTGTTACCAAACCAGACTGCTTTCCTTTGCCTAGGTGTGATTGTATAGATCATGTGGGGTCAGCAACATTTGTAAGCAAGTTTGACCTTTTAAAGGGGTACTGGCAGGTCCCTTTAACAACTAGGGCGAAAGAGTTGTCTGCCTTTGTAACCCCTGATAATTTCCTGCAATACCAGGTTATGCCTTTTGGGGTCAGAAATGCTCCAGCTACCTTTCAGAGACTTGTTAACCGTGTTTTAGCTGGTATGTGTAGGTGTGATGCTTATTTGGATGATCTAGTGGTTTATAGTGTCACCTGGAGTGACCATGTAGACCAAATAAAGGAATTGTTTACCCATCTCTCGGGAAGGCCAGGGTGACTTACCTAGGTAAGGTGGTTGGGGGTGGTCAGGTTCGGCCTGTTGAAGCAAAAGTTGAGGCCATCTGTAACTTTCCTGTGCCAGGAATGTGCCGGGAGCTCCGGAGGTTTCTGGGAATGGCCGGCTATTACACAACTTTTTGTAAAAACTTTGCCTCTGTTGTTGCACCCTTAACTAATCTTCTTAGTCCTAAGGTTCAGTTTCAGTGGTCTAATAGCTGTCAGGAAACATTTAATAACACAAAGTGTCTGTTAGCTACCTCTCCTGTGTTGCAAGCACCTAATTTTGATTGCCCCTTTTGACTTGCTGTGGATGCCAGTGAGGGTGGTGCTGGTGCTGTGTTATTACAGTATGACTCGGATGGTGTAGAGCACCCAGTATGCTACTATTCAAGGAAATTTAATCGTCACCAGCAAGCCTATTCCACCATAGAACGAGAGGCACTTGCATTAATTCTTGCCATTCAACATTTTGAAGTTTATTTGGGGTCCTCTTTAACTCCAATAATCGTATACACTGATCACAACCCACTGGTTTTTATTGATCGAATGAGCAACCAGAATCAACGCATCATGCGTTGGAGTTTAATTCTTAAAACATTAAGGAAAATGTGGTGTTTCTCTTTAGGGAACACAAGAGGGTTTTTTGTTTTGTTTTGTTGAGGTTTTGTTCTTAACAAACCTTTTTTTAGGAAGGGAGGTGTGACGACCCCCTTGGGCCCCCTTCAGGCACCAGTCTGCCAGTGCATGGGTAAGTCTGGGCCTGACTGATTAGGTTAGATCAAGTACACCTGTGTAGGTGGTACGGCCTATAAAGTGGGATCTCTCTCCCTCTCTGGTAGGCATTTTTTTTTTATTCTTTGTGTGGGTACTTTTATTCTTCTGGCGTTTTGCTCTTTCTCCCCCCTTTCTTTTTCTTTGCATTTGCATGCATTTATTTGCATTACATTTACCATATACGGACTCAAACAGATATCCACTCAGGCACAACCATCACTACATTCATACCCTAGATATTTTTGAGTTGTTATATTTTGTATTGGTTAATAAACGTATTTTTGTTTGAACTTTAAACCCTTGTGTTGTGTCCCCCTTCTTATGTTGCGGTATGTGAACGAGCCCATGCCGTAAGAAGTGAGATCAGTCAGTGGGCTGGTGACATCCAAATAATTAGGTATAAACCTATGATTGTAGCCAGCCAGCCCCAGGAACTGTCTCACCCCCTTTTTGGTCTTGGGCCTCAGGCAAGCTGCAATCGCTGCTGTCTTATTAATTTGGGGATGCACCTGCCCATTGCCCAAGTGGAAACCCAGATACCGTACTTCCACCCGCCCAATCGCACACTTCTTTGGGTTGGCTGTGAGCCTCGCTCGCCTCAGCGACCTAAGGACGGCCCGCAGGTGTTCCAGGTGCCGTGGCCAGTCATGACTTTAAATAATAATGTCGTCCAAGTAGGCAGCTGCATAGGTGGCGTGGGGATGGAGGACCCTATCCATGAGCCGCTGGAACGTAGCAGGCACCCTAAACAGCCCAAAAGGAAGTGTGACGACATGGTGTAAGCCAAATGGTGTGGAAAAGGCTATTTTCTCTCAGGATAGTGGAGTCAGGGAGAGGTGGTCTCCGCAGGCGACCGGAGCGGTGGGTGATGTCAATTTTCTTTTTTGAACCTCCGGCCCCAGCTCCGCCTTCTCCGGAACCACCAACACCACGGGGACCTCCTCGTTCCAAAGTTTTAGTAGATTGAGGTGGTATATCTGTAACGCCCCACCCCTGTCCGTGCGCCTCACCTCATAGTCGACGTCCCCGACTCACCGTGTGACCTCAAAGGGTCCTTGCCACCTAGTGATCAATTTGGAGCTCGATGTGTGCAACAACACGAGTACTTTATCTCCTGGTGTGAATTCCCCAAGGTGCGTACCCCTGTCGGACAGACGGACTTGACGTTCTTGGGCCTGCCGCAAATTCTCCTGGGTTAGGTGCGTGAGGTTGTGGAGTTTGGCGCACAGGTCAATAAAGTATTGAATTTCGTTTTTACTGGTCAAACGTCCCTCCTCCCAGTTTTCCCGTAGCACATCCAGAATGCCACGTGGCTTACACCTGGATAATAATTCAAATGGGGAGAACCCTGTGGAGGCTTGCGGGACCTCTCGCACTGCGAATAACAGGGGCTCGAACCATTTATCCCAGTTGCATGCGTCTTCGCTTACAAATTTTCTAATTACATTTTTGAGGGTGCGATTAAACTGTTCGACTAAACCATCTGTTTGTGGGTGATAAACACTGGTGCGGATAGGCTTTAATTCCAAGTAACCCATACAGTTCGCGCAGTGTGCATGACATAAACGTAGTGCCTTGATCAGTCAGAATCTCTTTGGGGATTCCGACCCGGGAGATGACGCGGAAGAGCGCTTCTGCAATACTACATGCTGAGATATTGTGAAGAGGCACTGCTTCCGAATATCGTGTTGCATAGTCCACCAGAACTAAAATAAAGCGATATCCTCATGTTGACCTATCTAATGGCCCGACGAGATCAATCCCAATTCTTTCGAACGGGGTCTCGATTAATGGCAGAGGGCACAAAGGCGCTTTTGGAATGGCCGCGGGATTTACTAACTGGCATTCACAGCATGCCGTACACCACCTATGGATATCGCCGTGGATCCCTGGCCAATAGAACTGGACCATTATTCAGGCTAGTGTCTTATCCTGCCCCAAGTGTCCGGCCATGGGATTAAAGTGAGCCACCTGGAATATAAATTCCCGGTGGTTCTTTGGGATTAAAAACTGTATTATTTGTTCCTTAGTCTGAGTGTCCTGTGTCACTCGGTATAATCTATCCTTAATAATGGAAAAATAGGGGAAGGACAGCGTGGCATTTGGCTGGAGAGTTTGACCATCGATTACTCTCACTTGGTCAAATGCATGCCGCAGAGTCTCGTCTCACGACTGCTCTAACGGGAAATCGCCAAGGGAATCCCCGAGAGAGGGAGGAGGAGCGGGCTGCTCCTCATTCTGACATGGTGTTGACATAGACGGCTCTGTGACAGCTTCTCCAGTCAATGCCACACCAGGATCTTCCCGTAACCTACTACTGCAGGACCCACTACATGTTAAATATTCCATCAGCTTTTTAAACCCTGGCCAATCAGTACCCAAAATAAATGAGTGGGTAAACGAAGACTAACCACTGCCTTTACTCTATGCATTTGGGCCCGGAATAGAATATGGATGGACACTAAGGGATAATTGTGACCATCCCCATGCACACACACAACACTTTCACTGCTTGTGCTCTCTCCAATGCCTCACCTTGCACCAGGTGTTGGTGAATTGAGGTCTGATTAGAACCGGAATCCACCAAAGCATGATATGTACCCCCTTGAACACTTACCGGTATGTGATATGTTCCAGCCCAATCAGAGGCGGTTTCTGGCGTGTTGGAGATCCGGATGACAGCTCCCACCTCCCTTGCGGAGCTCTGACTCTAGAGATGCTCCAACTCCCTGCCGCGCCAGCACACCAGCCCAAGCTTTCCCTCTGCACTGGTGTTATGGGTGTCACTCACCTGAGGAGGAGACAACACAGACACGGAAGAGGGATATGGGATGACACCACAGGTGTGATGGGCCAGCTGGGGAGGAGCCGGTCGCCGCCTCCGTGGCAGGGGAACAGGGTGGGGAGGGGCACACAGAGAGAGAGAGAAAAAAGAAGTAAGGGGAGACGCCTCATCTGCCTGCCGTTGGAGCTGCCTCCAGATGGTCCTCTGCCAGCTCGATGGCTCGTTCCAGCAACGACACTGGACCCATTCTGCCATTCCTTGCGGAAGTCGAGAGATGAACTGTTCCAGTGCCACCAGATCAATGATCTCGTTGGCATCACGGTCTTCTGCCCTTAGCCACTGCCAGCAGGCATCCTGGAGTTGCTGGCCGAATGAAAATGGCCGGCCGACCTCCTCTAATGCCAGCATCCGGAAGCGCTGGCGATGTTGTTCTGAGGAGCGGCCGACCAGCTGCAGGATGGCTTTCCTCAGGTCAGCATACACCAGTCAGCTGTCAGCAGGGAGGTGCGAGCTGCACCTCACCAGTCAGGAGCGGGAGGAGGTGTGCCACGCGCTGCTCCATGGCTGCCCCCACGCCTCGGCTGCTTCCTCGAAGAGGGCAAGGAACGCTTCTGGATCGTCCTGTGGGCCCATCTTCGTGGGGGTGCCGGCTGCCGTGCTGGTCAACACTCCTGCTGATGCGAGCAGGTGCCAGAACTTCCTGCTGGGCCAGCATCAAGGCTTCAAAGCGTTGCTCTTGTTCCTTTCAGAGGACGGTCAGTGCTTGATCCTGGTTCTGCTGGGTGGTAGCAAGTGCAAGGATGAGTTCTTCGAATGGGGAGGACTCCATGGGGTGGTTCCCTTCTGTGCGTCCTGGGTTTCAGCACCACTGTGGTAGTTCCTGATGTGGGTGGAGCACGGAAGCACAGCAGGCGAGTTGATGGTCACACACAAACTCTATTTCCCTTTACTACTAGCTTTTCAGCTTGCATTCATTCACTCACCACACATGCGTTGTGGTCAGGAGGGAGCCCCTTTTCTCTGCTCTCTCCCTGCTTTTATGCTCCAGCCCTGTAACACACACACACACACACACATTAATTGACAGCAGGTGGAATGACTTAGCCACTTACCTTCCCCGACCCCACCCTCCATTCACAGACTGCTGCTTGGCCACGCCCCCGCTGCCACATAACCCCATCGCCCGACTCAGGTCAGGGAGCTGTCCGGCCTGAAGCTGACTCCCACCCGACAGGACAGGAAGTCCACCACCACCATCTGTGCCCCAGCCCTGTGGATCACCTCAAACTTAAATGGCTGGACTGCGAGATACCAACAGGTGATTTGCGCATTGGCATCCTTCATGTGGTGGAGCGCATGGTCTGAACAGAGAGTGAAAGGGTGCCCCAGCAGGTAGTATGGGAGGACAAGCACTGCCCACTTGATGGCGAGACACTCCTTCTCGATTGTGCTGTACCTGCTTTCATGCATCGAGAGTTTTCGGCTGATGTACAGCACGGGACGCTCCTCACCCTCCACTTCCTAGGACAAAACGGCCCCCAGCCCTCTGTCCAATGCATCAGTCTGCAAAATAAAGGGGAGAGAGAAGTCAGGAGAGTGCAAAAGTGGCCCCACACACAGTGCAACTTTTACCTCAGAGAAGGCCTGTTGGCACTGCTCCGTCCACTGGACTGGATCTGGAGCCCCCTTTTTAGTGAGAATGGTTAGCGGGCTGATGACATCCGAATAATTAGGTAGAAAACTATGATAATAGCCAGCCAGCCCCAAGAACCATTTCACCTCCTTTGTCTTGGGAAGGCCGCAATTGCTGTGGTCTTGTTAATTTGGGGACGCACCTGCCCATGGTCCAAGTGGAACCCCAGATACCATACTTCCACCCTCCTAATTGCACACTTTTTCGGGTTAGCTGTGAGGCCCGCTAGCCTCAGCGAATCTAGAACAGCCCTCAGGTGTTCCAAGTGCCGTGGCCAATCATTTCTGTAGATTACAATGTCATCTAGATACGTGGCCATGTAGGCAGCGTGAGGGCGGAGGACCCTGTCCATAAGCTGCTGGAACGTAGCAGGCACCCCAAACAACTCAAAAGGGAGCATGACAAATTGGTGTAATCCAAACATTGTGGAAGAGGCTGTTTTCTCTCGGGATAGAGGAGTCAATGGGATCTGCCAATATCCCTTTGTTAGATCCAGTGTCGAATAAAAGCGAGCAATGCCTAACCGATCAAGCAACTCATCAATGTGAGACATTGGGTATGCGTCAAATTTAGACACCACATTGACCTTTCTATAGTCCACACAGAACCAGACCGACCTTTCTGTCTTGGGAACCAGGACCACTGGGCTGCTCCAGTTTCGAGCATGGCTTTGAGTTTTGTCCCAAACCACCTTTTTCTTGTGTTTGGGCAATCGGGAAGGGTGGCTACGCACTACCACCCCCGGGGTTGTTTCGATGTGGTGTAATATGAGGTGGGTACAACCAGGAAGGGGCGAGAACATGTCAGAAAATTTCTTCTGCAACTTGGCTACCTCCATGAGTTGGGCTGGTGAGAGGTGGTCTCCACAAGGGACCGGAGTGGTCCAAGATGTTATCTTTTTTACCTCCAGCTCCAGCTCCGCCTTTTCCAGGACTACCGACGCCAATGCCACGGGGACCCCCTCATTCCAGTGTTTTAAAAGGTTGAGGTGGTAGATTTGCAGTGCCCCACCCCTGTCCATTGCTTCACCTCATAGTTGATGTCCCCGACTCGCTGTGTGACATCAAAGGGCCCTTGCCACTTGACGATTAATTTAGAACTCGACATGGGCAATAATACGAGCACTTTGTCTCCCAGCGTGAACACTCTAAGGTGTGTGCCCCTGTCATACAGCCGTCTTTGATGTTCTTGTGAGTGCCATAAATTCTCCTGGGTTTGGTGCATGAAGGTGTGGAGTTTTGCTTGCAGATCAAAACATACTGGATTTCATTTTTACTCGGTGAAGGTCCCTCCTCCCAATTTTCCCGTAGCATGTCCAGAATGCCATGCAGCTTATGCCCATATAATAATTCAAAGGGAGAAAACCCCATGGAGGCTTGCAGGACCTCTCAGACTGTGAACAACAGGGGCTCGAGCCACTTATCCCAATTACATGCTTCTTCACTTATGAATTTATGGATTATGTTTTTGAGTGTCTGGTTAAATCGCTCTACTCAGCCATCTGTTTGTGGTTGCGGATAGACTTAATCCCCAGTAACCCATACAGCTCATGCAGCGTGCATGACATAAATGAAGTACCTTTTGCCAGGATTTCTTTCGGAATCCCAACCCGGGAGATAAAGCGGAAGAGCACTTACGCAATACTGCATGCTGAGATATTGCAGAGAGGCACTGCTTCCGGATATCGCGTTGCATAGTCCACTAGAACTAAAATAAAGCGATATCCCCGTGCTGACCAATCTAATGGCCCGAAGAGATCCATCCCAATTCGCTCAAATGGGGTCTCAATTAGAGGAAAAGGGCGCAATGGCGCTTTTGGCGTGGCTGCAGGATTTACTAATTGGCATTCACAGCATGCCGCACACCACTGACGGACATTCCCGCGAATCCCTGGCCAATAGAACCGGGCCATTATTCGGGCTAGTGTTTTGTCTTGCCCCAAGTGTCCAGCCATGAGATTAAAGTGAGCCGCATGGAACACGAGTTCCCTACGGCTCTTTGGGATTAACAACTGGGTTACTCGTTCCTTAGTTTGGGTGTCCTGCATCACTCGGTACAATCTATCTTTAATAATGGCAAAATAGGGGAAGGTCGGTTCCGCGCTTGGCTGAAGAGTTTGACCATCGATTACTCTTACTTGGTCAAATGCATGCTGCAGAGTCTCGTCTCGCGACTGCTCTAACTGGAAATCCCCAAGGGAATCCCCGAGAGAGGGAGAAGGAGCGGGCTGCTCCTCACTCTGACGTGGTGTTGACGTGGATGGATCTGCGACAGCTTCTCCAGCCAATGCCACACCGGGATCTTCCCGTGACCTACTAGGGCAGGACCCACTACGTGTTAAATACTCCATTAGTTCTTTAAATCCCAGCCAATCGGTACCCAAAATCAACGAGTGGGTAAGACGAGGACTAACCGCCGCCTTTATTCTATGTGTTTGGCCCCGGAATAGAATATGGACAGACACTAGAGGGTAATGGTGAACATCCCTGTGCACACACAACACCTTCACCGCTTGGACTCCCCCCAATGCCTCACCTTGCACCAGGCATTGATGAATTGAGGTCTGATTACCACCAGAATCCACCAAAGCGTGATATGTATCCCCTTGAATACTCACCGGTATGTGATATGTTCCGGCCCGATCGGGGGCGGTTTCTGGCGCGTCGGGGATCCAGATGACAGCACCCAGCTCCCTTGCGGAGCTCTGACTCTGGAGATGCTCCGATTCCCCGCCGTGCCAGCACACCGGCCCAGGCTTTCCCTCCACTGGTGTTATGGGTGTCACTCCCCTGAGGGGGAGACAACACAGACACAGAAGAGGGAAATGGGAGGACACCACGGGTGCGATGGGCCAGCTGGGGAGGAGCCAGCTGCCGCCTCTGTGGCAGGGGAACAGGGTGGAGAGGTGGACAAGAGACAGGAGAGAGAGAGGGAAAAGAGAAGCGAGGGGAGACGCCTCGTCTGCCTGCCGTCGGAGCCGCCTCCAGATGGTCCTCCGCCAGCTCGATGGCTCGGTCCAGCGACGCCGGGTGGTGACACTGGACCCATTCCACCGTTCCTTCCGGAAGTTGAGAGATAAACTGCTCCAGTGCCACCAGATCGATGATCTCATCAGCGTCGCGGTCTTCTGCTCTCAGCCACTGCCGGCAGGCGTCCCGGAGTTGCTGGCCAAATGCAAATGGCCAGCCGGCCTCCTCCAGTGCCAGCGTCCGGAAGCGCTGACGATGTTGCTCCGGGGAGCGGCCGAGCCGCTGCAGAATGGCTTTCTTCAGGTCAGCATAGACCAGCCGGCTGTCAGCAGGGAGCTGCTGTGCTGCGAGCTGTGCCTTACCAGTCAGGAGCGGGAGCCACCCCCACGCCTTGGCTGTTTGCTCAAAGAGAGCAAGAAACGCTTTCAGATCGTCCTGTGGTCCCATCTTCGTGAAGGTGGCGGCAGCGGTGGCCGACGGCCCTGCTGACGTGAGCAGGTGCCGGAACGCCTGGCGATCTTCCTGCTGGGCCAGCATCAAGGCTTTGAAGCATTGCTGCTGCTCCTTCTGGAGGGTGATCAGCACTTGATGCTGGTTCTGCTGGGCGGTAGTGAGGGCAAGGATGAGCTCTCCGAATGGGGAGGACTCCATGGGGTGGTTCCCTTCTGTGCTTCCCGGGTTTCGGCACCACTGTAGTAATCCCTGATGTGGGTGGAGCACAGAAGCACAGCAAGCGAGAGTTGGGATTCACACAGACACTTTATTTTACTTATTTTCATCAGCTTTTCAGCTTCTCTCACTCACAGTCACACACACACACGTTTTCTGGTCGGGGGTGACTCTTCTCTGCTCTCCCCCTCCATTTATACTCCATCCCTGCAACAAACAAACAAACAAACACACACACACATTAATTGACACCAGGTGTAATGACTTAGCCACTTACCTTCTCCAACCCTGCCCTCCATTCACAGACTGCTGCTTGGCCACGCCCCCGCTGCCACAACCTTACTTTCACGTTATAAGTTAAACAGATGTTATATTAAACTTTGTCTTGTCAACATTTTGGAAATTGTTTGTATTCATTGAGATATTGTTTAAAATGTTACTTTTCAAAGGGGGTGTACTCATTTACGCTCAGCACTGTATATGACAAGGAGGATCAAGCTACTACACAATCATCATGGCATTCTTTGATTGCTAAGAATTGCATGAAAAATAAGGGTGTGTACTCTTAAGACAAACTATGATCTAACACTTCTCTGTTATCACATAGCTGATTTGTCATTGGGTTCTTTTTAAAGCACACACTCAAATAAATGGAGCTCGAACCACCAGAATACCAGTACAGATCCTTGTTCTTAGTTAACTATCTTCAAAAATCCTTATATGTCTCTCCTCAAATGACAAAGCTTCTACTTTGTCACTTGAGGAGAGAGGTCCTTTGGAGCATTGCATAGACTGGACCACTTCATCAACACCTTTCGCTACCCATACAGTACTACGCCATCTAACACATGGATCACAGAAAGCGCTTCTCTTTCTAAATCAGGGAAGCCTGCAAACCATGTGAGTTATAGTTCATCATCCTTACCCTTTGGGGACTTGAATTTGCAGGCAAAGTCATTCTAATTGACTGATAAATGATCAGTTTTTCAGTCAATAAGGACATCCTATTTTAGGATCCAAAAGCCATTCCTTTGTTACCACATTAAGTAAAATCTCAGCTTTCACCAATGAGGTCTTCAGTAGGATCTCTTTACACCTCCGCCAAGAATTGTCATTGCAACTGGAACTGTGAAGCTCATCTTCTATAGGCACACTACAGCTACTTCCAGATTAAGATACAGGGTCTGGGAAAATCAGTTTAATTTGGATTTCCTTTGGGGACCTGGCTACCAAGCTGAAAGCAGAAGCCACCAGGTCCTTTGCAAGTCCTCCCAATTTTAATAGGCCCACAGTCACTCTCCATTTCATTTCATTGAGTGTCGGTTCTGCACTCTCAGAAAGGAGTTATGAAAGATTTCAGAGTAAATACTGCAACTGAAGATCCACCTTCTTCCTAGTTAACATCCTACAATTTCACATCTCTACATTTCTGTACTAGTGATGAATATTCCACATCCACCACAACCTCCCTACTATTCAAAAACTCCCACCCAAAGAGTCTATAGTAGGGTACCTGGCTTTCTGGCGAAAATCAGAAGGTGCATAGAACTCCAGGCCAAGTTCTCAAAGTTCTCCCCAGATTCATAATCACTCTCCATGTCATTTAGTCAAGATCATCATCTGCATTCTCAACTAAATGATAAATTATTCTTGTCTACTGACAAGGCTGTGAAATGTCCCCAAAATTGTGAATTCTTTTTTCTATATTGTACTGTATTTGGACTCATATGTATCATGTGTCATGTTACATCAGATTATGTAGACTTGATCCTGGTTCTGTTCCAATATACATATAACCAGGTGCATTGCTATGGAACCTGGAGAGCTAGCACATGAGTACAACAATGCTGAAACCCTTCTGTAGTACTCTGCTCTGCAAACTGTTTTCCCAGAGGTTTCACTCACTCCTACCATCTTTCCAGTTCACTTGTGCTAGTTATGCAGCTACTGCAGACAATCACTATATCTATACACTGCAAAAAAATAAATTGAAAACTGAATTTGAGGAGGGCGGCATGGTGGTGTAGTGGTTAGCGCTGTCGCCTCACAGCACGAAGGTCCTGGGTTCGAGCCTCAGGGCTGGCGAGGGCCTTT
>JAPEKN010000028.1:39505678-39517281 GCA_028877435.1 Cathorops dasycephalus
ATATTTTTGTCTCATTTGTTTAACTGGGTTCTCTTTATCTACTTTTAGGACTTGTGTGAAAATCTGATGATGTTTTAAGTCATATTTATGCAGAAATATAGAAAATTCTAAAGAGTTCACAAACTTTCAGGCACCACTGTACATTTGTCCAGCACCAGAGACACCACTTGGATGCTGCTTCGGTCCTTCATCTTCTTTCTATTTTTCTATTCATTGTTTATTTGGAGCCTCTAGCTGACTTATAGGATAATGTTGTGTCACATAGTGTGGTACATTTGCATACTAAGTATTCGAACAAGCTACATCCTGCTTTTAGCGCACTAATAGTATGGAAGTATGTGTAATTGGATGCAGCCATAGTTTAAACACAGGAGGATGGTGGGAAACATCTTATCTGTGTTTTAATTTCGATTTTGATCCATTTTAGAGGGAGAAGAAAACTTTAAAAAATGTATCCTTAATAAGTTTGTACTCATATTTAATTCTTTTAGTCTCACCATATTCTGGTAATGTTAATTATGATCTTAAAACTTTCACATGCTCTTTCAAAATGTAATTTATTTTATATCATCCGGTCATGTTTTTATTATTATTTGACTACATAAGACATCACCCTGAAGCTATAATCATTTACAGTTTACAGTATTAAATTTTCAGTATTGCTAAAGCCTGTATCTTTATGCTGAAGTCCTTTTGAATCAATTCTCCTGAGACAACAAGAGAGAAAGAAATGACCTTTTTTTTTCTATCTTGAAATCTCGATACAATTCCAGAAGAGGATGTAAAGAGACCTACATGAAGGTGAAAACTTGTTCCTAATCATCTCGAAGGGCCTAATTTAAAAATCTGCGACCTTATCAGCCGTCCTATTTGAACACTACCTCCTGCTTTCCCTCTCCTTGAGAGTCCAGCAGAGTAAAAGTACTATATGCTGAATAAAATCGGACCCAGAACTTTATATCATGGAGTCTTTAACATTAAACTACTCTGGAAGGACACAAACATACAGTAAATTACCTTTTGTTTCACTGATCAATTTTTCCTGCACATTTAGAGAGACTGCAGGGGATTCTGGGTGTTGAGCTATCCAACCATAAAGGATAATGTTGCCTTTTTATAGTATGATCAATGCCTGTAAGCCTGGCAGGCTGACACCCACAGATACTCAAACAATCACACCTGCACTTTGGCTATCGATTACACACACACACACACATGCAATTTTTTTTTTTTATTATTGAGGTAGCAAAAAACACA
The DNA here is from genome assembly GCA_028877435.1 of Cathorops dasycephalus. Taxonomy (NCBI): domain Eukaryota; kingdom Metazoa; phylum Chordata; class Actinopteri; order Siluriformes; family Ariidae; genus Cathorops; species Cathorops dasycephalus. Next base: position 39,506,936 of record JAPEKN010000028.1, read on the forward strand.
AGTCTCTAAATCTAACTTCAATCTATTGACTCCATATTCGAAGTGTACTTTAAATAGCACAACCAGATTTAATGTTTGCTTCAAAAGATTAATAAAGAGGCTTGACTTGAGACTTGACTTAGTCGTTGCGGTTTTTATTCTGTGTTTGTATGTGCAAATAGATGCATCAGTAAATAAATGCACTTTGCAGTTCCAGAAATAACCCAACTATTAACTTCTACTTGTGACATGAGAATCAAAAGAGCAAATCTCGTCGTTAAATGTTAGCTAACAACTTTTTTACTTTTTTTTTTATTTGTCAAGCACAGAAACACAATATCGTACATGATCATATACCCGTTCATTTCCCTAAGCCTATATTAAAGTGTTTAAAGGTTCTGACTGCAAAGTTGAATTCTGGGCAAAATGCTTTATTTCTATTGCTGTTGGAGTTACGAAATGTTGCGATGCTGCACACACCGTGTATCCTATGTGTAAATATTTTGCTGCGATAAAACGTGCCCTGCATTTTACAATTCTGGAGATTGCCAAAGCAAGTGAGCAACAATATCACATGACTACTATGGGGCATTTGACCTACTTTTAACCAAAATAAATCAGCATGGGCAAACATGGTGGACTCAGCTCTCCCGTGAGCTAAAAGCCAGCGGAAAAGAAAAGGAAATCCTGCCTAGTGAGTGCAACTGCAAGATGGAGCAAGGTTAGATGACATGTCATTTTTCTGGACAGATAACTAAATCATTCCAGCTAGCACTTAGCTATCTTAGCCTTAGAATGCATTTAAGTCGTTCAAATTCTGTAAAGCTGCTTTGCGACAACGTTTATTGTTAAAAGCACTATACAAATAAACTTGACTTGACACTTGGCAGACTGTGATCCCAAATACTGAGTCAGCACAGCATCCATCTGTCAACCAAATTGAAAGTGTACATCCCTAGCTTACTCTATGGTTGTGAAACCTAGACTTTGTACAGAAGACACAAACTGCTGTAGTGCTTCAACTTACATGCAGTCCTCGGCATACAATGGCAGGATAAGATTACAAACTTTGAGATCCTGGACAGAGCAGAAACTGCAAGCACTGAAACCACCATCTTAAAAGCACAGCTCTGATGGACAGGGCATGTTATTCAAATGAATGATTCAAACACAGTGACAAGATCAGTGTTACACATGCTGGCATCCTTCTTAGGCTGCTAGAGGAACGTACACTAAACTGAACTGTCCGGCACACATAGGTTACACATGTGTATGTCACATTTAAAAACAGACACAAAAAAATGATTGAGGCCCGCACAAGAAGAAAGGCAACAGCAGCGACACCTGGCATGCCTGGATGGTTTGACTGCTGGCACTGTGGATGACCATGTAAATCTTACCTAGGGCTCTACAGCAACATGTGAGTCCACAACAATCCTGACTGAGATGATAGTATTGCACATGGAGGTCATCATCAGACATGATGGACTACCGATATATAAAATCCAGAGCCATATATTTTATTTCTAAAGTGAGCAGTTTCTTCCTGTAGATGTCTGTTAGCTTGATACTGCTCGCTAACACAGACTACACAGGCTACACAGAGCAGCGAGTTTGTGGTATTAATCATGAGAAGCCTGCTGATCCTCACTACAGTTTATGAGTTAACTTGCTGCCTATCAATGCGCTTATCTACCGCAAGCATTTTCATTACCTCACCTGCAATGGAGTAAGCAAGGCGAAGTATTGTAATCAGTGCGGTTTGTTCGTCTGTTTTTTTTGTGTGTGTCTGTCTGTTAACAATCTAGCGTCTAGATGGTTGCACTGATTGGCTTCAACATTTTCAGGGTGGGTGGGCAATGGTCTGTAGATTACCTGATTAAATTTTGGGGGTAATCAGGTCAAGGTGAAGGTCAAGGTCACCAGAAAGGTCAACATTTCAGTCAAAATAACATTTTACATTATAACTCAAATGGATGCTGATAAACAGATGGTTACTATTATGAGCATATAGTAACTCCCATGTGGCCTTTCATTTGGCACCATGATCTTTGACCTTGTGTGACCTTGAAAGGTCAAACTCAAGTTCACGGATTTTCAGAGGGCTGTAACTTGAAAACTGTTGATGGTAGACAGATATTTACCATTATCAACTTACAGGAAGTGCCATATGGGCTTTCATTTGGCACCATGATCTATGATATTGAGTGACCTTGAAAGGTCAAACTGAAGGTGATGGGTTTTCAAAGTGCTATAACCTGACAGCTGATGATTGAGAAATATTACCATTGAGAGGTATAAAAGTGCCATAAGTGCTGCCGGGCAAGGTTTGTTTTGCCTGGCGACACTTGTTTATTTTTAAAGAATGGAACAAAGACTCAGTAAAGATGTGCATTTTGCGCTGAAGAGAACGGGAGATGTGGTTTCTTCTGTTAACAGGTTGCACTCTGTCTCTAGTCCTAGTTCATATCAGGTGTAAAGAATTGTACAGGCCATGTATCGAACAAAACACAGGATACTTTAGCGAGACTGTGCTGCTATAATGATGAAGCTCTCTGGTAATCTACTTCTGAAGCGCATGTGTGAGTTCGGTTCCATCAGACTGTCTGTGGTCGCGTGCACACACACTAAAAAAGGTCACAGGATGGAAATAAGACCCGCCCCATCCAACCAGCTGGCTCCGCCCCTGCTGTATATCTGCATCTATTTATACCGCTATACATTTGTCCATATATGGATGTGTATATATAAATAAGTAAAGCAAGAGATATTGAATAAATAAACTGTACAGGTGTACTGTATGTATCTGTATACAGTATATTTATTTACAGACAGTATTTATCATTTTATATCCTTACAGTCCTTTGATCACATTTTATATTTCTTTACACATTTATACATGTTCCAGCGGCTAAAGACACTCAGTGTTATGTCTCTGTCTGGACTGTGTTTTAATTTACTGCATGACTTTTTACTGCCATCAAACAATATTTCACAAAGAAACAAAATTACAGCATAAAGCTTTTTAACACTTAGTTCTCCAACAGCATGGACTGAGATACAGAGACAACTAAAACTTGAGGTTTTTATTTCACTTGTTGATTTCAAAGCTTGTCTTAACCGAGTGTATCAGTCGGTCTGTTCTTGTTTTTAAATTTTCTGTCTGTTTTGTTTGTCTGTTCTTAAATTTTTTTAAATTGTTTTGTTCTATGAGTGTGTGTGATGATTGTTATTACCTCCGCCAAGGAGGTTATGTTGGTAGCGTTGGTTGGTTTGTCTGTTAGCAACATTACAGAAAAAAAGTTATGAACGGATTGCTCTGAAATTTTTTCCAGAGGTGTGACTGGGCACAACCTCTAACAATCCATTAAATTTTGGCGGTGGGACTTCCGGTTTGACCATGAGAGAAGAGGACGTGTGAAAGCGGAGCTCCTGGCGTAACTTTTCAATATAAACTTTAAAGACGCCACCAAGGTCGATTTTTGTTATTAATACCTGTAGTCGCTCTTAACATAATTTCTGCATTGAAAAGATAGACATAATTTTGTCGGAGAACATGAGTGGTAAACAAAGATCAGCAACAGCTACGCCAAGGACTGTCTCTGGTAAACTTGCCGTCATGGCTAGCAATGCTTCCACAGAAGAAAGTGCTGTTTCCATGAGCCAGCTGGTCACCGAACTGGGCAAACAACGAACTTCGTTAACAGAAGACATTTCTGTTTTAATTCGAGAATCCTTGGTCCCCCTCCAGGCATCTGTGAGTGCCTTAACAGAGACTGTAACTGGTTTCCAGACACGGCTAAGCGCAACGGAGGCTCTGGCAGGGGATAACTTTGCTGCTTTAAACGCAGCGGAGAAAAAGATACAACATCTTGAAGAGCAAAATTTGAACCTGACCGACCGTCTGGAAGACCTAGAAAATCGCTCTCGTCGGGCTAACCTGAGGATATTAAATGTTCCGGAGGACAGCGAAAAGGGCAAGCCTACAGTGGAATTCATATCCAACATGTTAATGGACGTAATGCCTGAGGTCTTCAGCAAACCACCTGAATTGGAACGTGCGCATCGCTCACTTGGCCGAAAGCCCTCTAACGGAGAGCCACCCCGAGCTTTTGTAGTTTGCTTTCACAAGTTCCAAGAGAAAGAAAAGGCGTTGCGGTGGGCCCGGGCACACGACCTGCAGCTCAATGGATCTAAACTACGGATTTACCCTGATATGACACCAGCCCTGGCGAAAAGACGTGCGGCATTCAAAGACGTCAAACAACTGCTATACCAGAAGAAGGTGAGATTCAGTTTACTACATCCAGCACGACTTCGAGTGGAATTTGACAAGAAAACGTTCATCTTTGCTTCACCTCAAGAGGCCCAGGACTTTTACGATTGCCGAATTGCTTCATACCAACCTCAGTTGGAAGGACATGACTAAGACGACGAGGAATAAGCTGAACTGTGAAACAAACATTTGGCATGGTAGGCTCTTTGAAAACGGTTTAATTATGTTGTCAACAAAATATACAGGCTTCTTAAAGAGGTACAGTGTATGTATAATGGGGTGGAATTAACCTTTTTGAAACTATCAGCTAAGGTGTAGGCTCTTATCTTATGCATGTTCTTATGACGCGGCACCCGAGGTTTTTTTTTTTCTCCGAATATGTTGGTTACTTTTTAATGTGAATGGTGACATTGCCTCAGTTACAAGTGGTGTTAATAATTCATATGTTACCGAAAAGTTGATTTAGCCTAGCTACCCGACACAGGGAAATGGCTGTAGCCTAGGTGTTAATTATTCTGCGCGATGAGGGAGAAGTGGACGAATAATAGGAGGATGGACTATTGGAAGACTCAACGTAGTGGGGCTGCGGTTCGTCTGTGTTCTTTGGGCGGACCTAGAGTTCTTTTCAGTTCTATATCAGGGGTAAGGGGGGAATGCCAAAGAGTTTTTGTAATTTTTTTTTCCCTTTGTCATACATTTATATCATGCAGTACATCTCATGATGATAAGTCAGTATTGTACACAATGCTGTTTAGTCTATATCTTATTCTTATAAGACCATTAGAATTTAATGGAAAGTAGAAGAATGTCAGTTGAACCTGCAGTACGTTTCATTAGCTGGAATGTTAGAGGTATGAACAGACCTGTGAAAAGGGCTAGACTATTTACTCATCTCAAAAGATTGAATACTGACATTGCATTTTTGCAAGAAACCCACCTGCGCCTTCAGGATCACAATTTGCTAAGAAAAGCTTGGGTAGGACAGGTGTACCACTCCAACTTTAACAGTAGGATGAGAGGGACAGCCATAATAATACACAAGAAAGTTCCATTCACTGCCTCAGAAATAATATCTGATCCCCAGGGACGCTACATTATAGTAGCAGGTCATCTTTTTCATACTCCTGTCTTATTAGTTAATGTATACGCCCCCAACTGGGACGATCCAGACTTTTTCAAACTGATCCTGGCACAACTACCTGATTTAAATACACAACTTTTAATATTTGGTGGGGATATGAACTGTGTTATTGACACAACTCTGGATCGTTCTAACCCCAAAATTACACCAATATCAAAGATGTCCAGAGAACTATCTAGTGTAATGACTGTCTTAGGTTGCGCTGACCCATGGAGATTTTTCAATCCTAGTAAAAAAGAGTTTTCTTGTTTTTCACACGTACATCAGTCCTATTCCAGAATAGATTACTTCTTCGTTGATAAAAGTCTTCTCCCTGCTGTAAAAAAGGTGGAATATTCTGCCATAGTAGAGTCAGATCATGCACCGCTCATTCTTGACATTAACTTTGCACTCAATTATTCTACAAAACCAACTTGGAAATTAAACACAATATTACTCTCAGATGAAAACTTTTGTCAATATATATCAAAAGCAATAGATGACTTTCTTCTCACTAATCAGACAGACTCAGTATCCCCATCAATACTGTGGGAGACCCTAAAGGTTGTTCTCCGTGGACAAATAATATCATTTATGGCATCTAGAAATAAATTACGAAAACAGGCACAGGAAATGCTAATTAACTCTATTTTGAAAAACGACCAACAGTACTCAACTAATCCAACTCCTGAACTTTATAAAGAGAAATTAAATTTGAAGGCAAAATACGAGTTAATGTCCACAGAGAAGACAGAGCAAAATTTGTTGCGGTCTCGTGCTTTTTTCTATGAACATGGGGAGAAGGCTGGACGCCTCCTTGCCCACCAGTTAAAGGGTAGGTCTGCATTCAGGCTTATTCCAACAATTAGGAAGACTCAGCAAGAGTTGACAATCAACCCAAGAGAAATTAACGATACATTTAGGAACTATTATTTAAATCTGTATTCATCAGAATTTCCTCAAGACACCTCTCACATGACTGAGTTTTTAGCTAATCTTGACATCCCAACACTTACTCAGGATGATAGTGTAAATTTAGAAAAACCTCTGGAAGCACAGGAAATTGAAAAAGCAATAAGAGATATGCCAAGTGGGAAAACTCCTGGGCCTGATGGCTTTCCAGTAGGGTTTTATAAAAAATTTGCTTCACAACTAACACCCTTACTGTTAAACATGTTTAATCACTCCTTTGAACAGTCATGCCTGCCACAGAGTCTTACAGAAGCTCTCATAACAGTCTTGCTGAAACCTGGCAAAGACGCTGAAGACTGCGCCTCCTACAGGCCCATATCTTTATTGAACACAGACATGAAGATACTTTCAAAAGTTTTAGCTGCCAGGATAAATAATATAGTACCTAAAATAATATCAGCAGACCAGACAGGTTTTGTCAAAGGCCGTCACTCATTCGTCAACATTCGCAAACTTTTAAACATTGTGCATTCTCCTGCGTCTGGGGGCACACCAGAAGTGGTGGTGTCCCTAGACGCGGAGAAGGCATTTGATAGAGTTGAATGGGGATACTTGTTTTCTGTATTGTATAGGTTTGGGTTTGGTCAAAAATTTATTTCATGGATACGTTTACTGTATTCTTCTCCAAAAGCTTCAGTGATTACAAATACATTACGATCAGAATATTTTCCTTTGTCCAGAGGAACGCGTCAAGGTTGCCCTCTAAGCCCATTATTATTTATCATGGCTATAGAACCCTTGGCAATAAAGCTGAGAACAACACAATCCATACGTGGGATAAACAGAATGGGGATGGAGTTTAAAATATCTTTATATGCCGATGATCTTTTAATTTATATAACAGATCCCTTGGCATGCACACCTATAATTTTGGACATTTTAAATAACTTTAGTAGCTTTTCTGGATATAAAATAAATTACTCAAAAAGCACATGTTTTCCTATAAATGATAAGGCTTCAACCATCCAAGATGCAGATCTACCCTTCTGTCTATCCAGAACAGGATTTAAGTATTTAGGCGTAAATGTAACCCCTTCTTTTTCTGAGTTATTGGAGGCCAACTTTACTCCCATGTTTGAGAAAATGAAGATTGACCTCCAGCGCTGGACCACCTTATATCTAACCTTGGCAGGCAGAATTAACTGTATTAAAATGAATGTGCTGCCTAGGTTCTTGTATCTGTTCCAAAGTCTGCCAATTTTTCTTCCAAAGTCATTTTTTCGCTTAGTAAACGAACGACTTTCACAGTTTTTGTGGGCGGGTAAAACCCCTAGAATACGTAGGGCATTCCTAGAAAGACCAAGGAATGAGGGTGGTCTGGCTCTTCCAAATTTAATGAGCTACTATTGGGCTGCGAACCTACAAAAAATTGTCTACTGGTTTCAAACTCCTGATACAGACTGGTGTAGGGCAGAAGGGAAAAGTTGCAAACAGTCATCTCTTCCCGCTCTTATTACCTCAAAACTTCCCCTCTCTCCCACCCGCTTTTCCTCCAGTCCCGTAGTGAACTCTACCCTAAGGATATGGATACAATTTAGGCAAACATTTCATTTATCTGATATGTCCATACATAGCCCAATCTGCAATAATCATTTGTTTCCCCCTGGAAAATTGGATGACTCCTTCAGGCAGTGGAATCAATATGGACTCATTAAATGCAAGGATTTTTTCATAGATAAGGTGTTTCCTAATTTCACAGATTTTGCAAACAAGTTTTCCATTTCTAATTCAAATTTCTTCAGATTTCTTCAGGCTCGTCATTTCATTCAAACTTTGATCCCATCATTCCCACAAATGCCTGAACGGTCAGTTATGGATGACATACTTCAAACCCCCCTGGCTTTGAGAGGCCAAATTTCCATTATATACAAGCTCATTATGTCAGCCAAAGAAACAACAATGAATAGCATTAAAGCAAAATGGGAGGAGGAATTGGGCGCTGACATATCAGAAGCAGCATGGGATAGAGCCCTATGTTGGGTGAACAATACCTCTTCTTGTGCCCGCTTGAACTTAATCCAATTTAAAATTCTTCACCGTATGCACTACAGCAAGGTGAAATTAGCCCAAATATACCCAAATATGGATGATATTTGTGATCGCTGTAGGATGGACCGGGGAGATTTAACTCACATGTTCTGGACATGTCCTAAGTTGACACAGTTCTGGACATCAATATTTGAAATATTAAATGAGGCCTTTGATTTAAACTTGCAACCCAATCCTATAACAGCCATATTTGGGGTACAGGGAGGGGACGTGGTAATGCCTAGTAGTAAAGAGAATGTCATAGCCTTTGCAACCCTCATAGCTCGCAGGAGAATACTTATGGAGTGGAAGTCAACAGTGCCTCTAAAGGCTTCTGTATGGCTTTCAGACATTATTATGTTTCTGAAGCTGGAAAAGATAAAATACTTCCTCAAGGGATCCACCGCTAAAAAATTTTACAAAACCTGGGACCCGCTGTTGACCTACTTTGATAGGCTAACAACACTTACATAAGAGAAATAACTAGACAGCATAAATCATACAATTGTAATTTATGAGATTGATGTCCAACGAAGAGCCTTGTCATTTCATGTTTTATTTTGATTTACTTTTATTTTAATTTTAATTTAATTTTATTGTATTGTTATATTGCACATTATCTATGCTTGTACTTATTTTATTATTATTTACTTATTTATTTAATTTTGTCTTGGCATGGGAGTTTGTGGTTCTTGGGGTGGGTGGGGAATCTTTGAGAAAATTTTGAGAAAATCTTTGAGAAATATTCAACATGATAGTAATATTCATTCTCCAATGTACATACTCATTGAAAAACAAATACTTGTTAAAGAAAAAGAAAAAAAACGCATCCCTGCGATGACCTGGCGATTTGTCCAGGGTGTACCTCACCTCTCGCCCATAGTCAGCTGGGATAGGCTCCAGGTTGCCTGCGACCCCGTAGGACAGGATAAGCGGCTACAGATAATGGATGGATGGATATACACACACACACACACGCGCACACGCACGCGCACACACACACACACACACACACACACACACACACACACACACAGGCTGGAAAGTGAAGCAAGTGATACAACAATCAATAAATTGGATAAGCTGATCATCACAGGGAAGAAAGAGATGGGATTGAATGCTGTTTGAGCAAAATCACCACTCCTGCTGAGACGTAAACCTCAGATAGATCTCTTATTACTTTGCTACGGCAGACTGTCCACCAAATTATTTTTGAGATTTTCTGCATATCATACCTGATATTATTATCAGCATCAGTGCTCTCTGGAACAAGTTATGCATTATCATCTGTGCTGATCTCAGCCAAGAACATACTGTTTTTCATGGATTTGGACTTTTGAACCCTGCTGTGTTGGTGTCCGTGTGTTTTGTCCCCTAAAACTTCTGCAAGGTTGCGTGGATGAAGTTCAGGTGTCTAGAGGCGAGAGCTGAACATGACATAACATTCATGAACAGATGGTCACTGTCTACTGGGGTGAAAGGACACATATTCAATGCCTAATTACACACCTCATTTATTATAATTATGTCTTTCCAAAAGGCTGATGTGGAACATAACAGAGGGGACATAAGAGTATGCAAGGTTTTAACCTTCGTTTAAGAAATATTGAAAGGAGGTTTAAAAAAAGTGATGTTTTCAGATAACGTGCCCTTTTCCTCTTTACTTTCAGCATACATGTTTCATACTAAATGTAATATGGTAAAAATACTGTAAATATACTGAACTGCCAGGTTATAGGTCTACTGGTGTATTAGGAATAATACTATGGAGCATGCCATTATAGAAAAATAATCAATGACAGGATGATGTAATGCACAGCAGAGTTATTTTCACCACCATGCCATTGTTTTTTTTTCTATAACAGCTTTAATCCTCTTATACAACCCCGATTCAAAAAAAGTTGGGACAAAGTACAAATTGTAAATAAAAATGGAATGCAATAATTTACAAATCTCAAAAACTGATATTGT
>JAPEKN010000028.1:51305975-51316037 GCA_028877435.1 Cathorops dasycephalus
GGCCTGATATTTTGTGAGATATTACAGAAATAAACAGATATCACAATCACCACATTTCAGACGGAACTAAATTTCACCAATTTTATGAAATCGAAAGTTGGTCTAGCTTTAAGAAAAAAAAAATTCAAAGAAATGCTGATTGAGATTCATAAGTCACATGAGTTTACAATATTTCCATACTCCGCCCCTCAACTTAGTCCCGCCCCACCACGCCCTCTCACCCTCTTATCCACTTTTTTGTTTCTCGCATTTTCAAAATGATGCAGTGGGTGGAGTTACACTTTAAAGCACTGACACTCGATACTCCTTCCTTCATTTGGCGTAAGGAACTACATTTTCACATAAAGTTTTAAAAAAATATTATGTGGAAAAAATCTACAATTATCTGTCAAGCTTGCTAACTTGTCTTACTTTCTTTTTAAAGAATTTTTGCTCGCCACGGTTAGCACTGTCACGAGTTCTGCTGTGCGCTAGAACCCCTTTACCCGTTTCACCTTACAATTGAATTGAAGTGAAAACATCCACCCAAAGGTCAAAGGTCAGTGTCAGCGTGATCTCTTATGGCTTTGTGCAGAGTTTGGAGTCAGCGATACGGATCAGTGCCCAGAGTCAATAAGACACACACAGCGCTCGTTAGTGAGGACGTGCGCTCTCAGTTCTGTGGATTTTCCATAACAGCGTTCTTAACGTTAACAATACGTTACCGTTTCTATGGCAACAGCTAATAATCACGTTACAAAGAAAAGTGTGTAGTCATGAGATCCGGTGACGTTTTCTGAAAGGAGACATTTATTTCACGTTGAAGGAAGGAGTCTCCAGTGTCAGCGCTTTGTCAGGGTCAGCCAGGGGTAAAGCTACATTTCTGCGGCGTCTTCAGGGCGGAGGAGATTACTGCACTTTCTGTTTCACGGTTTCTTGGTAACATGACAAGCTGCATTTTTTTTTTGTCTTCTTAACTTCAAGCGAGAGAATCACGGCCAGTGAGGGAACGAGCGCTGAGAGATATTGAGCAATTTATAGAGAAATTGTTTGTCAGACATCAAATGTAAGAATAAATGGATACAAATTTTGATGTGTTCTTTAATAAATAAAAAATGGAATCATTGACAAATCATTGTGGTGTAAAAGGAATAAAAGTCTTGAAGACATGCTGGTGGCGGAATAGAATAATCCGTTTCTTATCCAGAATCCAGAACCCGGGTCAGAACAGGAGGAGGTCAAACCGGGCAAACCCTTGCTCTGTGTGTGTGTGTGTGTGTGTTGTCACCTCATTCTTTGTATGTAAACAGATGATTTTGACTGGTTTTGCTGATGACATCGTCACTATCCTCCTCCTTCTCCTCCTCCTCTCTGGTGGATACTTGTGGAACCTGAATTTCTGTTGCTGATTTCCAGTGGGGTACGTGGGTGACAAGGAAGACAGGTTACAGTTGGCAAATAAACTTCTTTTTATTGACTGAACAGCGAGGCAACTTACAAGGCGACCCAGCGCGAGTCCCCCAACTCTCGTGTCCCCCCAATCATTCCGTCCGGCGGGGAACACTCACCAGGAACCAAAGTCATCAATAACAATCATCAATAACAATAATCATAAATATCGTTTCACAAACATAAAACCCATATTAAATAAAATAAACAATATTTGGCCATAACGCACAACATAGAATTAATAGTTTACAGTCGTCCCCTGCTAAAAAAATAGAAATGTCCTCATTTCCTAGCATATACCACAACAGAACAGAACAGAACAGAACAGACCAACAATAACAGAGGAAGGAAAAAAAAAACAAAAGAAAAGGTAAGTATACATTAATCATTGTACCCATACCTATCTGGTGGTCGTACTTGACGGCCACTACGGGTGGTTATTGGAGGCGGCAACTGCCTAGGTGAGGCAGCAAAATCAGTGTTCCCCAAAGGGTGGGACTCCACATCCACAGCTGGCATTTCAAGAGAACAAGGATGTGCTACTGATGCAGGTAACGGGTCAGAACAAAAATGAACCTGAGGACCCCCTTCAGTATCAGTAATAGGCACTGGCCTCTGAGCCTGTGGTGCAGTGTGTGGTGTGGTGCAGTGTGGTGCAGAAACCGTCTGAGCCTGTGGTGCAGTGTGTGGTGTGGTGCAGTGTGGTGCAGAAACCGTGGGCCGATAGGGTAGAGCCCCTGACAATGCTGTGAGTGTTGACTGATTAAGAACAGGTACTAGGCTACCCCCATCTGCCTCTGAAGGTTCTGTATTATGAGATGACTCATCTGACAACCTTCCCTTATAGACCTTCAGCCTATTGTGATGCACCACCCATTTCCTGGATTCCGGTTTCTTTGGATCAGTGATTTCGTAAGTTACACCAATACTGTCCCCCTTATCAAATCGTTTCAGTATGACAAATGGCCCCTTCCATCTAGCTGCCAACTTGTTCATCCGTTGTGCTGGGTCATCTAATAACACATAGTCCCCCACCTCATGAGGGTGAAACACCACCTGTTTGTCATACTGCCGCTTCTGTTGGAGTTTAGCAGCAGCCGACCTCTGGGCAGCTTCCCTAAGGGCGAGAGAAAGACGGGAGGTAACATCTTTGACATAAGCTGCAGGTGTACCTGGTGTAGCAGATGTGGCTGTAGGACCCCAGTTTAATGCAAGGTGTAATGGTAGATGTGGCTCCCTACCATGGGCCAGGAAAAAGGGAGAAAATCCTGTACTACAATGGACACTGCTATTGTATGCCAGTTCTACCTGTGGTAAGTACTGAACCCATTCTCCCCCGGTCTGTGACAAATATTTGGCCAGTTGGTCCTTGAGGGTCCTATTAAAGCGTTCTACCATACCATCAGACTGAGCGTGGTAAGGGGATGTACGGGTTTTCTCAATCTTGAGTAAAGCACAAAGCTCCTTCATTAAATCAGATTCAAATTGTCTGCCCTGATCTGTGTGTATGGATTCCGGAATGCCATGATGCCTAATGTAATCCTCAAAAATACACTGTGACACAGTAGTGGCACGCTGATCTTTCATTGGATACACATTGACATAACGAGTGAAATAATCCATGAGGACCAACACATACCGGTATCCTCCTGCCGTTACAGGGAGTTCAGTTATATCTGCGGCAACTTTCTGAAATGGCCGGCCAGCCTGAATGGGCTGCAAAGGTGCTTTCTCATGTGGAGTGGGGGAGGCTCGCTGCTGGCATGGCAGACATTCACTACAGTACTTATATATATCGCGTGACATATATGGCCAGTAACAAATTTCCCTTGCTTTGTGCAGGGTACGCTCGGCACCCAAATGCCCACTAAAACCTTCACCATGAAGAGCTTTCAAAGCAGTAGGTACCAGTTGGTCAGGCAATACAACCTGGTGAGTTACAGCAGCATAAGGATTTGGTTTGAAGGCACGACACAGGATACCATTTTGGACACTAAGTTTTGGGAATTCATGCCAAAGCTTTCGCACAACTGGAGATGTTCCTTTCAGCCCTCCCATGGGGGGTCTGCCCTTACCCCTCTCTGTCCAAGATAAGACCATTTGCAGTGACTTATCCACCTGCTGCTGTCTCCGTATCTCATCTAGGTTAATCAACAATGAGGGAGAAATATTTGGGGCGATCAGTACCTCCTCCCCTGTCCTACCAGCGGATGTGGCTTTTACCCTAGAGCTGGTGGAGGTCAAGACACACTGTACCGCTTTAGTATCCATCTCCGTGCTAGGTCGTCTGGACATAGCATCTGCATTTGCGTGTTGTCTACCCTCACGATGAAGAATGGTGTAATCGAACACATCTAGTTCAAGGATCCAGCGCGCTCGCCTACCAGTTGGGTCATTATCCACCTGAGCTTTTGTAAGGCTAAGTAGGGGCTTATGATCCGTTATTATTTTAAACGGGGATCCTGACAGAAAATGTTTGAAATGTCTCACTGACCATATGATGGCCCAGAGTTCGCGGTCATAAGTGGCCCATTTCTGCTGTGCTGCCGTGAGCGTATGACTCGCGTACGCAATGACGTGCTCTTTACCATTTTTCACTTGGGCTAATACCGATCCGATGCAGGACAGAGAGGCATCTGTGTAAAGCAAAAATGGCAGCGAAAAGTTGGGGTGAGCTACTATTGGCGGATTAGTGAGTGCATGCTTTAATGACTGGAAAGCATCATCACAATCAGATGTCCAGTCAAACAAAGCCCCCTTCTGAGTGAGGGCATTCAAGGGTGAGGCAAGAATGGAAAAATTTCTCACAAAGCGACGGTAATAAGAACATAGCCCGACAAAAGCTCTCACCTCCGTAGTGGTTCTGGGTGTTGGCCAGTCGCGAACCTTTTCAAGGTTTTTGGTGTCTGGTTGAAGGCCCTGGCTAGAAACAACATGTCCTAAAAAGGTTACCTGACTGCAAGCAAAATGGCACTTAGTTGATTTCAGCTTAAGGCCCGCGGATTTGAATCGCCTAAAGACCTCCTCAAGGCTGTTCAGGTGGTCTGAAAAGGTGCGGCTAAACACCAACACATCGTCAAGATAAATTAAACACGCTTTCCAGTGAAGACCACGTAGTACCAATTCCATTAATCTCTGGAAAGTTGGGGGTGCATTTGTTAACCCCATCGGCATGACTTTAAATTGGTAAAGGGCACTGCCTGTGGTAAAAGCGGTTTTCTCTTTGTCCTGTGGGTCCAAAGCCACTTGCCAATATCCACTAGACAGGTCCATGGTACTAAACCAACATGACCCCGACAAACTGTCTAACGCATCCGCTGGACGTGGCAATGGGTAAGAATCCTTAACAGTCACGGCATTTAATTTTCGGAAATCGATACAAAACCTGTAACTGCCATCTCGTTTCTTTACGAGTACAACTGGCGATGACCATGGACTACAACTCTCCTCAATGATGTCCTCGTCCAACAATTTTTGAACCTGGCGGTCTATTTCATCACGCATGTGAGGGGATGTTCTGTAAGCTCTCTGTTTAATTGGCTCCACGTTCCCTGTCCTGATACTGTGCTGAACTTTATCTGTCCTGCCAAAATCCCTGTCGTGTGCACTGAATATGTCACTATATTTAAGAATTAAATTCTCTAATTCTTGTCTCTGTTCGGCATCAAGCGCTGCTTGGCTGAGGTCAACTTTAGGGAATGTCACGGGCTGGGCCTGTACATTGGCTACAGTAGCTTCAACTAATGAGAACTCTTCCCCCGATTGGTTTGCAACTGAATGAAATTCCCCTAGTAGCTTATCGCCTAGCACGTGGCAATCTTCAGAAGTGGGGTTCATAACTCGAATGCAAGCCACTCCCCTTTTTACCGTGGTCAATGTACGGGCTACCAACAGACTAGGCATGTGTTGTAAATCAGGTTCTAAGATACCAGTGTAATTGTGACTGGGTTCAGGGCCACTTGGATTAGACTGAATCTTAATCAAGACATTCATCTGACTTAGAGCAGGGATGGTCACAGGTGACAGCATTACAGCACTGCACTTTAACGGTGCTATCTGAGTGCTACACAGCAGTGGAACAGGCCTGTCCCAGAGCTTCAACTGATTTGTGGTTAGGTCAATGACTGCATGGTGTTTCTGTAAAAAGTCCCAACCCAGAATCAGTGGTTGTGTGGCATTTCTAACTACCTGTACATCATGACTGAAACACTCATCACCTACCCTGATGGAAATGGAGAGTGTGCCTAATGTATCCAAGCAATCCCCTGTCACAGATTTGGCAAGAACGTATGATTTCTGAATTGGCCTCCTCTGTAAGGCTGGGATGGACATTCTCATAGCTTCACTAATTAGTGAAATTTCAGAACCGGTGTCGATAAACCCTCTAACAGCAGTGTCTTCAACAACTGTAAACACATATGACATTGGGGTTACCTGTCCATTGTCTGACTGCATAAGGTGTGGGGTCATACAGTCCTGAACAGCAGATACTCGACCCATAGTACCTGCTAGCGGCCGTTTCCCTGGTAGATGGTGTCCCCATCGCCAAAGCTCACGTACTGTCCTCTCTCTCTGGACGGGGGGCGATAGGAGTACTGGCTAGGTGATCGGCGCTCATCTCTCCCCATGGTGGATGACGTGTGTGGAGGACGGTGCTCCCACCGGCTCGGATAGCTGGGCGCCGGGCTGGAGCTGCGCCGGTAACCGGGACTGGGGCGCCGATACTGGTCCTGGCCGCTCGATGATCTAGGGGCCCGTGATGGTGAAGTAGGTGAGTAGCCCCGGTCGCATCGGCCTGGTGAAGATCTGTGGCAGGAGTAATACTCCCCCCCCCGGGATGAGTGATGAGACCGGTATGCAGAGTGGCGCTCTGGAGACGACGACGGCGAACGCCAGGATCTCTCTCTCTCTCTGGAAGGCCTCTGCCACACTCCGTCATGCTCAGCCCATCCTCTGTAGTCATGATCAGTCCTTCGCTGCAGCCGATCCACCTCCAGTCGAAGTGCTCGCACATCAGCCGACAGCTCCCGAACAGCAGCTGCCAGTTCAGGTGCTGCACTGTGCTGTGCTGCATCGTGCTTAGTTGACACCATGGCAGAAACTGTCTCTGTTGATGTGGTAGCCACTGGGAGGGTCAATGACTGAGGGCCAGCTGGGGCTGAGAGCTTCAAAGCCTCCTGAGCCCTCTCCCACTTGCAGGCAATGGCCAATGCTTCCTCCAGCGTAGTGGCCCCATGCTCATGACATTTCGCTTGAAGAGTGAGATCTAAGCCAGCCACAAACCGTCTGAACCGCTCCATCGCAATGGCTGGTGCGCCATAATCTGGGAAAGCTTCAAGCACTAGCCTGGTGATTTCAGCAGCATACACTTCCAAGGGCTCTTTAACCAACCGTTGTCTGGCATTCACAAACATTTGAAAATGTAACAAAAATTGCTTCCTCCCAAAAACCTCATTCAACTTTGCAATACTTTTGTCATAATCCTTCTTCTCTTCCTCTTTCAAGGATAGCCAATATGCCAACGCATCCCCACTCAGCCGAGTAGGTAGAATGGTGGCAAGATCCTGTTGTTGGTTATCGGTGCAGGCTTTCACGGCGAGTTCGAGTCGTGACTTCCAAAGCGAAAAACTGTCCTTATCCTTGCCATCACCGTGAAAACACGGCGGCAGCTCGACCTTGTAGTGAACGATTTTTCTGACGGTAAGTCCATGGTCAGTAGCCTGTGCTGCGCTAGGGCTAGGAGCCAGGGCATTAGCGTTAGGGCTAGACGCAGGGGCAGTATGGTCATCAGTGCTCACTACCCGGTTATCTTCTCCCTCCGACATTTAAAAGCGAGCAGGGAAACACGTACATAAAAAAAAATATCAGATGAAATCGAGCAAACTCCCAGTCCAACACTAGCAAGCTAGTTCCAGATGAAGTCGAGCAACACACAGTCCAACACTAGCAAGCTAGTTCCATCAAATTCGCGCCAAACAGCCGCAGCCGCTAGTTGCCTTTTACCTTGGTTGCAGAAGTTGCCACAGGATCAATGCGATGAGAGGAAAAAAACACACCGCTGCCACCAGTCTGTAACCTGAATTTCTGTTGCTGATTTCCAATGGGGTACGTGGGTGACAAGGAAGACAGGTTACAGTTGGCAAATAAACTTCTTTTTATTGACCGAACAGCGAGGCAACTTACAAGGCGACCCAGCGTGAGTCCCTCAACTCTCGTGTCCCCCCAATCATTCCATCCGGCGGGGGAACACTCACCAGGAACCAAAGTCATCAATAACAATCATCAATAACAATAATCATAACTATCGTTTCGCAAACATAAAACCCATATTAAATAAAATAAACAATATTTGGCCATAACGCACAACATAGAATTAATAGTTTACACGACATAGAACCATGTACCTGCAGATAATTTTTATCTCAGTGCTTGCTAACCCTTGAGCTTCAACCACTGGCCTTACCTACAGAGTGTTCCCGAATGGCCTACACCATCACTGTCCTCACTGACAAAGCTAGGGAGTGGGGAACAGCTATGTGGGGTGCCCATGCACCATGCTGCGCCAGCTTCAAGGATTTCACAGGGGAGATGAGGCGAACCTTTGATCGTTCTCTGTCTGGCAGAGATGTAGCAAGAGAAATCATGGGGCTGCGGCAGGGTGCCTGGTCCACTTTTGACTATGCGATTGAGTTTAGCACTTTGGCGGCATCTTGTGGCTGGAATGAGACTGCCTTGTTTGACACATTTTTGAACAGGCTGTCAGACTCCATCAAGGATGAGCTGGTCTCACAAGACCTGCTACCTGATCTCCCCGGTCTCATGGACCTCACCAGTCGTATTGACTCCCGGATCAGACAGTGGGTGAAAGAGAGAACTCAGACTAGACTTGCTTCCCCTCAGCCACCCATTCCTTCTGCTGAGCCAATGCAGGTAGACTGAGCCCGCATCTCACCCGAGGAACAACAGTGCCGTCGGGATATGAGGGCATGTTTTTATTGCGGACAGCTGAGGCACTTCTGCCAATCTTGCCCTCTAAAAGGAAGAGCCCACCAATGTATTTAGGGGCCCTGGTGGGCAATGTCCAGAATCATCCCCCTACTGGTCAACTGCTACTCTCAGTGGTCATTATCCATGGCAATCAGCCCCATGACCTCCAGGCACTCATTGATTCAGGGACTGAAGGAAACCTGATCTGCTCGACCACCATCAAGCGCCCGGGGATTCCACTACTGGCTCTGAACCCATCTCTCACTGTCCTGACCCTTAACAGTACTGGTCTGACCACTATCACCAATAAAACAGCCCCGGTCACCTTAAGAATTTCTGGCAACCACTCTGAATCCATCCAGTTTTTTGTCATGAGCAATCCCCATGTGCCCATAGTTCTTGGTCTGCCCTGGCTAACTCTACATAACCCCCATGTCAACTGGACTAACAACACCATTTTAGGATGGAGTCAATTCTGTTTATCGTCATGCCTGAGATCTGCCCTCCCTCATGCCGAGCTGCTCCAGCCCACCATTGGTGAATATCCTGACCTCTCTAATGTGCCTCCCGAGTATAATGACTTAAAACCTGTGTTCAGCAAGTCTCAAGCTGTTTCCCTTCCTCCCCATAGGCCCTATGACTGTGGAATTGACCTTCTCCCTGGGACTGCACCACCTAAGGGGTGACTTTACTCTCTCTCTCCTTCTGAAAGGCAAGCCATGGATAAATACATCACCGAGTCCTTAGCAGCTGGTATTATTTGTCCCTCCTCTTCTCCTGCAGGGGCAGGATTCTTTTTTGTGGGGAAGGATGACAAATCCTTGTGCCCTTGCATTGATTACCGTGGGCTAAATTACATCACCATCAAGAACCGTTACCCCGTACCTCTCATGTCTATGGCATTTGAGTTACTTCAGGGAGCCCAGATTTTCACCAAGCTAGACCTGCATAATGCTTATCACCTCATGAGGATCAGGGAAGGGGATGGATGGAAGACGGCATTCAACACCCCCATGGGCCACTACGAATATCTCGTGGTTCCATTCGGCCTGACTAACGCTCCTGCAGTTTCCCAAGCCCTCGTTAATGATGTCCTGAGGGATTACCTTAATGTTTTTGTTTATTTAGACAATATATATATATATATTTTTACCACTCCCTTGATGTACACCGCATCCATGTCAGGCAGGTCCTTCAGCAACTCCTGGAAAATAAACTCTTTGTTAAGGCTGAGAAATGTGAGGTCCATAGAAATTATGTCTCCTTTCTGGGTTTCATTATCTCCCCTGCACAGATTTAGATGGACCCCCTGAAACTCAAGGCAGTTGCTGACTGGCCCACCCCGTCCTCTCGATGAGAACTCCAGCGGTTTCTTGGGTTTGCGAATTTATACAGGCGATTCATCAGGAACTTTAGTACAGTGGCTGGGCCTCTCACGCCTCTAACTTTCACCAAGGCCCCTTTCAGTTGGGAGGAAGGGGCCGAGAAGGCGTTCTCCGAGTTCAAACGAAGGTTCACGTCAGCACCTATACTCACCATTCCAGATCCATCCTGGCAGTTTGTGGTTGAAGTCGATGCTTCGGAGTCAGGGGTGGGGGCCATATTGTCCCAAAGATCGGCTAGTGACAACAAGCTTCATCCTTGCTC
>JAPEKN010000028.1:53870790-53881919 GCA_028877435.1 Cathorops dasycephalus
CGGGGAGAACATGCAAACTCCACACAGAAAGGCCCTCGCCGGCCACGGGGCTCAAACCCGGACCTTCTTGCTGTAAGACCACAGGGCTAACCACTACACCACCGTGCCACCACAATAATAATAATAATGATAATAATAATAATAATAATAATAATAATGAAACTTCTTGTCCTGGGTGATTGGGTTGGTGACCTGTTCACCAATGTCAAGTTCATATTACTTCCATATAAACTCAGTCCTGGCCATGAAAAATTGGCCATGTGCCCCATGCATTATGATAAAACCAGCCTGTCACAGATTTCACTTGGTCCAATCGTTCCTGTTCATCAAACAAACAAAGCAAAGTGGAGCAGGATCTGTCTGGCTCTATATTAGCCTCTTTGTTTTCTTGAAAAAAATAAAATAAAATAGCACCTGGGTTGTGTTTTTGAAAGCTATATATAGAGCTCTCACCTCTAAATATGAACCATCTGTGCTAGAACAGAGTGAAACATGCCCAACATAGTTAAGGGAGGAGGCAGTGGTGAGCACTTGGCCAGAGCTCATGCAGAACACAGGCACTGTGTACCCTGTGTAGGCAGGCATTAAAGCCCTCTCACCAGCACTGCTTGCCAAAAACACCACAGCTCATTTAGTCTACCAGCATGAGACAAAACTCTGAATGTGGAACTTGTTTTCTCAAAACTGCCACAAACTTAACCCAATCCAAAACACTGACCATTTCCACCCATGCACACAACATAAATCCCATAGAATTATAATGTTTCATTTATATGGTAGTAGTTATGGTTGTGTGGTGGTGCTGCTGGATTCTATGATTGTGATCATGAAAGGTGATGAATAGCAATGCTCTGAAGATAATTAACTGAGAAATTTAATTGTTATTTTTACCCAAGCAATCTCTACAAAATATCTAAACCAATACATCCCATAGTCAGTCTTTAAATGCATCACTGGCATTAATTTTCATGAAACCTTCTGATGGTCTGGTGTTCCATTCAAGGTATGTTCCCACATGTTCAGCGCCCAACGTTCCGAGGTTAGGTTTCAGATCCGCTGTCCACCCTGACCAGGATAATGGTTACTAAAGATGAATGAATGGCTCAGCACAGGCCTGGTAGTATGAGGGAAACTTATACATTATGACCTGTTGCTGTCATTTAAACCAGGGTTTCTTGCACTTTGTAACTTGGGACCCCTTTAACTGTAAAGTAAATTTCATATACCCCTTCAGCACAGATTTATGAAAACTATATTCCAACTATTATTCAAATATCAGGTTAACAGCTTTTTATTCCATAAATTTCCAGTAACAGAAAAAAAATAGATACAAATTGGCATAATTTGTAGACCTACTTGTTTTTGAGCTACTGAGTTTAAATAGGTTAATAACTATAAAAACTACAAGAACAACATAATGAATATAATACACATTGAATCCACATTCACACTCATTTAAGCTGATGCTGAACATGCATGGGCATGTTTGATCTTAAATGCACCAGTGCAACATGTACTAGTGTTTGTCATATTTTAGCGGAAGGGCTGGCATGATGTGGTATAAGGTGGCTGCTCTGAGGACTTTTGGTAAATGCTTGGCATGGTAAAGAAGGCACATTTTGAAAATGGACCTGGAATACTTGTACTATTTAAAGACCAAAGGCGTTGTCCATTTCCTCTCAGCCTTCTTAATGCCGACACTTACTCAACTGGGAATTACAACTTCATTGGAAATTATGAAGATGAAATGAACACAGCCATTTTGTGTAATTGCGGTCAGTTTGTGAGCAGGTCGCGTCCTGTGAACAGAAATGTGTTGGCTGAGTTTCTTTTGGAACTTTTTTCCCCTCTTTCCCTGGCAAGACATGCTGGCACAATTTACCTCTGTTGTGCTTTTCTCTTCACAAAATATTTTCCTGTCTTTTTTGTAAGATGGAAAAATGCCAGAGTGTAGATATCTCCAAGGGTCAAGGGAATGCTGCTCTGCAAGCTGAAATGATTGACCAGAAACAGAGACAGTCTTGAATTTGTGCAGTGTTTTTCAATGCTTTAGGAGCTGAAGGAAATTAAAGAATGAATCAAGATATGCATTTTCAAAACTTGAGGGCTTTTGAATGTAAAACAAAATCTAAATGCATTTGTACTAACATTACACTAATATTTAGACAAAGTAATTTGGGTAGTACATCATGTGGATTCAGACATGTTTCAGAGTCTATTTTTAAGCCACAAATATATTTATTGTAGTCTACTGCCAGCGCATTGGGCTTTCATACTTCAGAATGACTTTAACAGACAAAGTTGGTGCTGATGCATCATTAAGCAAGTGTAGATTTCAGAGCTTGATGTATTTAGAATTATGAGAAAGAAATAAACCCATTGGTACATGAATAACTGCTAAAATAAGATACTGTGCATACTATTACTGCATAATCATGGTATGCAATATAGCTGGAACCCAAAGCTTGATCTTAGTGGACATATTTTATGAATAGCATTTTAAAAATTATAGGTTGTGTAATTTGGTGACATTGTGGCAAAGCTGGTTACATTGCTGCTTCACAGCTCCATTGTCCAGTGTTCATATACAGTAGGTTTCTTCTGAATTGTCCAGTTTCCTCCCACCTCCCTAAAACACACCAGTACTTGAACTGACTATGCTGAATTGCCCCTAGATGTGAATGAATGTGTGTGTGTCCATCCATCCTGGATGTATTTCCACATCACAGCCAATGTTCCCAGGATAGGATCCGTATCCACTGCGATAAAGTGGTTAGTGAAGAGGAATATATGAATAAATGCTGTATAATGTATCCTAATGAAAAAAAACAAACAAACAATGTAACTCAGATAGTTTCCAGATGGGCGGTGGTCATTTGTAGACCATCAATTTTCTTT
Organism: Cathorops dasycephalus; assembly: GCA_028877435.1. Classification (NCBI taxonomy): domain Eukaryota; kingdom Metazoa; phylum Chordata; class Actinopteri; order Siluriformes; family Ariidae; genus Cathorops; species Cathorops dasycephalus. The sequence goes on from JAPEKN010000028.1 coordinate 53,873,689, forward strand.
CACCCTATTTGGATGGTCCTGTTAACGGTTATTGATGTTTAGTTCTCTTTACATAGCCTTGAGTTGTTCTTGGCCCGATTAGAACTTCAAATTGAGTTCATTATAATTACTCCATAAACATCTTTAAACATAATGCTCCTTCCTGACAATCTATAGACAGTGGATGCTGTAGGTTTTTAGAGTGTTCTACATTGGGCTATCCACGTTAAATATTACTGAAAAGCATGATTCTGGGAACAACCTATGATATTGACAGATAACATAACCTGGATATTTATTGTAATGCTATTATTTCTAAGTAAACGTTGTGTTGTTGTTGTTGTTTTAATATTCAGTCTGTCCTTTAAAAGTTGCATTCACTACTGCATTATACAGCAGAGAACATGTCTCAAAAATAGCACAGACTTACAATCATCAACATTAGAGATGAAGGACATCACACCACTGCTGTCACAGGAAAAAGATTTGCTCTCCAAATGCAAACCTATTTTGCAAACCTGGTGGACTAGCCTCTGCAGTGCTGTGGCAATGGCAGCTCTGGGATGACCAGAGCTGTTGTGGTGTTTGTTTGTTTTGTTTTTGTTTTTTTGGGGGGGATCTTCTGGGGATTGGCATAAAAATAGTAATGTCTGTGCAGTAACCACAATCTTCTTTTTTCCCTAAGGCACAGGCCTGGCCCAGCAAAATAACAGCCTACTGTAGTAGTGCTCTGAGATGGGTTTATTACATAACCTATAGTACTGTGGATTCTGTACATGTATGGCGCGCACACACAGACCATACACAACTCTAAGCAAACATAAGCATATGCACATGGAGAAAGGCATTTGAAGGAAACATGAAAACACATGACAGATGACTTTCATAACAGTAAAAGGTCTGGGTGTTCCACTTCAGCAGGTCACCTCTAGATTAATGCTTTCCATGATTTTTAAATAATAAAATGAAACGGGTCATGTACCCCCAGAGATCCTGAGTCAATATAAGATATTTTAATACATTAAAAATCACTGTGTGGTTTAGCAACCCAAAACAAAGCATATCAATTTGACAGTGCAAAACAATGGCATGTTATGTTCACTCAATAGAACAATTTAACATAGCTTTTCTGCTTTACATTACTCAATTGCCAATATGACTCAGTTATTCATAATTGGTAACTGAGACAGCTTTGGAAAGGAGAGGAGTCCATCATAATAAGGCCTACTTACTGAATGTCTGGGAATTGATGGTATGCTGTTACATTAATGGGCCTTTAATGTTCAGAGACAGGCGTCTGGTGTAAAGTCACCCTCAAGCATGCTTTGATATAGTTGGAAGAGTTTGCTCCAGTGTTAAATCAATCACTGCATCTTCTCAGGTGAAGGGCAGAAAAAAGACACTTATCTTTCTAAGGATGTGGATCCAAAATGAGTTAATATTTTGGAGCTAGAAAAAAATTTCACCATCTGTCAGGGAAATCTGCCTCGACAGGCCATGTCTGGGTCTTTCTGGCAGGCTGATGAGAGGCTGCAACCACTGAAGACTAATTAGTGCAAATAATCACCTACCGAGCTCCTCAGTTCTGTGAGAAGTCAAGCAAAAAATTGCAAGGATAACACTGGCAGCTCCCAATTAAAACTCAATTGACACTGAGTAGCCAGGCAAGTTTCCATTTTTATTTCCTTTCATTTTAATAAGCCCTTTTATTTTTAATAAGATTGAATATAATCAATACAAGTTTGGTTGAAGGTACGATAATACAAAACTGTTTGCCAGTGGTCTTGAAGTTTCTAAGCATCCATCCATCAGAATTCCATGAAGAAAAAAGAAATCCTTCCAGCATTCTTAGTTAGTCACCAAATATCACTTAGTGGCTGCAGCCCTACGATTCAGTCCAATAGAGCGGTTTTCAAAGTGGGGTTCATTTAAAAAATAGCTAATATGTATTAAAAGGGTAGAGTTATTTTACAGTTAAAGGAGTCCCTGGTTGCACAAAAGTTTGAGAACCCTTGGTCTCATAGATTTTTAACTAAAACCATTAATTATAAGTTGGCAGCAGGGGTGTGGACAGAGAGGTGGCAGGTACCATGTGATGAGTCTTACTAGTGTCAGATTGCCAGGAATTTATTTGTGTGTCATTTGTGCATGTGTTCGCAAGAGAGAGAGAGAGAGAGAGAGAGAGAGAGTAAGCCAGCAAGCACTGAGCAGCCCAGTGCCATGTGTGCAAGTGTGCCTCGGGTGATTCAAAGTTAATGAAAAGCAAAACTAAGAGAAAAATGAAATGCACCTCAATTTGTCATGAGCCTGTCTCCCATTTCATTATTTCCCCAGCACTGCAAAAGTGTAACGCTGATGCCAAAACCCAGGAAGCGAGGAGAAAATGTCATCATGCCAGTTGCCAAGATCCTCAAGATCCTCGCCAGCATCCACCAAGCCCAACTCAGGACTATCAGCTGATCTGGAGCCTGGTCAAGCCAGTGGGTGCTCCAGCAGGCAGTTCTGAGGATCCTACAGCCCCACCCATGTCAAGATGGGTCTGCAGAATGACCCCAAGGCTTTCTTGGAGCTGTTTGAGCATGCCCCCCAAAGCATACTTGTGGCTAATTGCAGAGTGTGTGGTCTGTATATTGCTGCTCCTGTCAGGAGAAGCCCAGCTCACAATCCAACAGCTCTTAGCCACCAACCTGCTGGAGTATCTGGACCTGAAATGGGTAAAATCCCCAGCTCTTCTGTACACTGGCACTCAGTGAGTTTGGCCACCCATTCGCCTTTGTACAATAGCTCCAAGACATCTGCTAATATGGCTACTGGCAGAAGTGTGTCGCCAAATGCAGAGTGTGTTCAAAAAGAATCAAAATTTAATGAGTTTTTTTTTTAATGAGGTAAACCATCAAATATGTTGTAGGGTTTTGAGTGCAGTGCAGGTCAAAGATTATTTACAAATAATTGTTTTCAGCTTTAATTTCACATACCATCTCAACATTTTTTGATTTGGGGTTGTAAATTTCAGGAAAAAAGTATAGTATAGAGGCAGCAGTTAATCCTCACCTCACCCATCCAATAATTTTAGGAATGACTTGGACAAGGCTTCAGGCTTTGGTAAAATGCCTATTCATGGATGTGCCCTACTATATGAAAACACAGGGGGATTTCAGTACAGCATTGGCTAGGGAGGGAGTCCCAGGGCAATTTGCATCAGCTCCACATCAGAGGGGCATGGAGGGTGGGGAGGGCTTTCCCTCCACTCTCCACTGGGATTTTCCTTTGGGATTTCCCACTGGAGCAGTTTCATAACAAAACACTGAGACACGCTTTTGCTCAAGTGAAAGTAATTCATTAATGGACCAGCATTCAGTCACAAGAGCTTGAAACCTTTGCTGCAAATAGACCAGAATGGAGGTCACTTGTTTCCAGAGCAACTGCTACTTTTGAAAAGGACTGGTAATGACATCTTGCTGTTGCAAGGGACAGGTGCCACAGAGTAACATATGCCCCAATCCAGTCATCAGACTACCACTGTAACACCTGTGGGCATTTGTGTTTTAGACTGTGCTATCCAGTGACAGCCCTACCCCTATAAGGGTGGTTCCTCCTTGTTCAAGGTGTAAGGTGGAGAAGCAGGAGGGACTTTATGACAGGGATTAGTGGGAGCTGCCGAGATATTAGTGGGCTGGTCAGGTTGCTGCTGCTGGAATTCCCTGATGAGGCGGGAGTCCAAGATGTGCTGAGCAGAGACCCAGGATCTCTCTTCAGGACCATACCCTCCCAGTCAACCAGGTACTGAAGGCCCCTCCCATGATGGTGGGAGCGAATGAGGTGGTGAACAGTGTAGGTGAGACCCTGTTGATGAAGTGAGGAGGTGGTGGAGGCAGATCAGCGGGGATAAGTGGGCTCTCTCGGACCGGCTTGACCTGAGAGACATGGAACGTTGGATCAACCCATATGGAACAGGGCAGCTTGAGCCTCACTGCCACAGGGTTAATGACCTTCTCACTGACAAAGGAGCCAATGAATCTAGGTGCCAACTTATTGGATTTGACCCATAGAGGAAGGTCTCAGGTAGACAGCCAAACCTTCTTGCCAACCTGTAAGATGGAAGTCTGAGAGCAGTGTTGGTTGGCTGAGGTGGTGTAATGGTCATCAGAATGAAGGATGGAAGCTTGTGCTTGGGCCCAGGCTTGGCAGCAATAATGTATGAAGGTCTGGACTGTTGGGCAGGAGACCTCTTCTTCCAAAGCCAGGAAGACAGGACATTGGTATCCATAAGTGCATTGGAAGGGAGAAAGGCCCATGGCATAGCTGGTCAGGATGTTGTGGGCATATTTGACCCACAAGAGCTGTTGGGACAAGGATGAAGGATTCTGGGAGACCATGCAGCTGAGAGCTGTCTACATCTCCTGGTTCTTCAGTCTGTCTGGTCATTGGATTGGGAATGGAACCAGGAGGAAAGGGTGATGGTGGCCCTGAGCTGACCGCTGAACTCCTTTCATAAAATGGGCATAAACTGGGGTCTTCAAAATGAGACCACATTGACAGGGAGGCCATGAAGCCAGAACATGTTGAGGAAAACCTACCTAGCAGTCTCTTTGGCTGAAGGGAGTTTGGGCAGGGGCATGAAGTGAAGCAGTCAACAATGGTGGGGATGGTTGTGTTGCCATCAGATAGGAGAAGGCCTGTGGCAAAGTCCAAAGAGATGTGGAACCAAAGGCGATGCAGCACAGAAAGGGGCTGTAAAAAGCCAATAGAAGCCTGACATGATGGCTTATGATGGTTGAAGACCTGGCAGGCACTGACAAATTCCTGTGTATCTTCTTCAAGGGTGGTCCACCAGAATCGCTGGAGGAGGACATCATGGGTTCTCTGGATCCCAGGGTGGCAGGTGAGCTTGGAGGCATGGGCCCACTAGAGCATGTCAGACCTCAGAGCTGCAGAGATGAACAGCTGGTGAGAGGGGCAAGCACTGGGCCCAGGTTGACACTCAATGGTGGACCTCACCCTCTCCTCAATTTCCCAGGTCATGGTGGCGATCATGAAGGGGGCAGGGAGGATGGAGTTGGGTCTGGTGGCAGAATAATTTTCCTCCTAGAATAGGCAAGACAAGGCATGAGATTTGACATTGCAGGATCCAGGATGGTAGGAAAGGGAGAAGCAGAAGCAGGAGAAGGACAGGGACCACTGGGCCTGATGTGAACTCAGTCTCTTGGCTGTTCAGATGTATTTGAGGTTCTTGTGATTAGTCCATAACAAAAAGGGTTGTTTGGTCCCTTCAAGCCAGTGCCACCATTCCTCCAATGCCAGCTTGACAGCCAGCAGCTCCCTGCTGTCAATGTCATAATTTCTCTCAGCAGGTGATAGTTGCCAAGAGAAAAAGGCAGAGGGGTGGAGCTTCTGATTGGTGACAGCACATTGGGACAAGATGGCCCCCACTCCCACATTGGAGGCATCCACCTCCATGATGAACTGATGATCAGGATTTGTTACTTGGAAAACAAGTAACAGATCCTCCAAGTAACCAGCTAACCAAGGTGTCAGCTGTGAGAGGGGTGGTGATGGATCTGTAGTTGCAGATGAAGCAGCGGTAGAAGTTGGCAAACCTCAGGAACCACTGTAGCTGCTTGCAGGAGTCCAAAACTGGCCAGGCATCCTTTGGGAGGGGATGTGCCAGACTGCAGATCAATGGCACACTCATATGGATGATGAGGAGGCAGGGACTTAGCCTTTGCCTTGCTGAACACATCCCTGAAGTCTTGATATTTGGGAGGGACCCCTGACACATCTGGAACAGAAATGGATGAATGCAAGTGCAGATCCATAGCAGCTTGCTTGAGGCAGACCTGGTGACAAGAAGGCCTACACCCAAGGATAGCACCAGCTGTGGAATAGATGTATGGGTTGTGATGTTGAAGCCAAGGGTACCCCAGGATCAAAGTGGTGTGAAGTGACTGCAGGAAACTTCACTGTGAAACTGGATGGTCTTGAGATGTTTGCCTCACAGGAGCATGTGGACTGGAGTGGTCTGATAGATGACGGTCCCCAAAAGATGACCATCAAAGGCATTGGTTGGAACCAGGCAAGCTAGAGGAACCCAGCCCAACTCCAGCTGGCAGACAAGCCCTTTATCAATAATGCTGGCATCAGCCCCAGAGTCAATGAGAGTGGCAAGGGTGTGAGAACCATCAGGGAGGAAAAGCTTGGCATGGAACCAGGGATCTCTGGTTGGGGGAAGGCTGCTTGGAAGTATGGCTCACCAGAAACTCCCCCTCTACTGGTGAGCACTGGGTTTGCTGGGCAGCAGGAAACAAAATGGCCATCCACTATCCACAGTACAGGCAGAGTTTGACCTGTTGGCGATGCTCCCACTCCTCCAGGGTGAGGCTGGTGTGGCCCAGTTGCCTGGGTTCAGAACCCTCTGACCGTGGCCCATCAGATGGTGGAACTGGTGATGGAGGAGGGTCCCTATGGGCTGGCTGGAATTGGTGACCTGACATGCTCTGACTCTTCTCCCATCTATGAGCCTGGATGCAAAGATCCACTCTGGGAGCCAGCCCAATCAACCCATCTCATGTGGATGGGAGATCATCCAACACCAGTTCATCTTTGATGTAGTCTGCCAGACCATGGAGAAAAGCATCATGGAGGAATGAGGGATTACAGTCACTCTGGCGGGATTTGGTGGAAAAGTCTATGAAGTCTGCCACCATCCAGTTCCCCTGGCACATGCTCATCAAGCCCCATGCTATGTCAGAACCTAAAGCCCCCATGCCAAAAACCTTGAGGAGCTCCTCAGAGAATGACTGGAAGAAGGCACAGGTGGGAGTCCATCTCTCCCACTTGACAAGCCCTCCCTGATAGATGGTTGATGGTGAAGGCTACCTTGGCTTCTTCAGAGGTGAATGTGTGGGGTTGCAAGTGGAACAAAAAGGAGCAGTTTGTCACAGAGGGACCAGAAATTTCAGACTCCCCAGAATAATGCTCCAGGGTCCCGGCACAGGGCTCTGGAGAATTCCTAAGTAGAGAGGGTGCAGGAGCCAGTGGTGCTGGGGAAGGAGCCAGGACAGTTGGGAGGGTTAAAGCAGCTGTTGGCTACTGCATCTGGGTTGCTAATGCTATGATTGTTTGTGCTTGGGCATCAGCAGAATGTCTTACGTCTGCAGCAATGACAGCTGTCAACACTTTGTGCTGTTATAGGATGCCCTCAATCCTCTCAAAGAGGGTCTGTGGGGATGAGGTGTGTGCTGCATCCATGTCTAGCTAGATTGTACTGTCAGGGGTGGAGGTTGAATTCAGTTGCATCATAACACACCACAGGTAGTGTTGGTAATGATCTTTATTATAGATAATGGCAGGCGTGAAGGGTAACAGGGGAACTTCAGCAAAGTTCAGATTGTTAGGCAGGGGAAACTCACTTTGTGAAGTACTAGCAGCAGAATGCCAAACAGCCACTTGGACAGGCAGAGAGAAACCTGGAGGTACTGAGGCAGAACTCGTGGTCAGTGACAGAAGGCTGAGGCATTTACTAGGGCAGAGATGAGACAGGAAGGTCAGAAACAGGCAGGGTCAGCACTGGAAAAGCAGTCCAATGAAGAGTGCTGGAAAGTTCTTTGCACTTTCATGAGAGTGCAAAGAACAAACTGGCAAAGAGTGAACAAGTAGGAGAAGCATATACACTGTTTTGATGCAGATGCTTTCCAGGTGAACAGAGTTGGCTGACAAGGTGAGTGTGGCTTACTGGCAGAGTGGAGGAGAGTGGAAAAATACCAGAACAGCAGGTGAAGAGGAAAGCAGGCTGTGATATCCTCTTTGCATGATACAGTTTCAGGTTGCATTTCTGGATGCAGCAGTGGACTCTTTTAAACAACAATGGTTTTCCAAAGTACTCCTGAGCCCATGTGGCTATATTTGTCACATTCGCATGACAGTTTCTCAGGCAGTACTATTTGAGACCTTGAAGGTCACACACATTCAACAGTGGTTTCCAACCTTGCCCTTTATGCACTGAGATGTTGCTGAATTCCCTGAATCATTTCACAATATTATGTTGTGTAGATTTTGAAAGTCCTAAAATCTTGTGTTGAGCAACGTTGTTTTGAATTGACTAACAATTCTCTAATGAATTTTGGCACAAAGGAGTAAGCCATGACCCATCCCTCTCTCTCTCTTTCTCTCTCTCTCTCTCATTATCTCTAGCCACTTTATCCTGTTCTACAGGGTCGCAGGCAAGCTGGAACCTATCCCAGCTGACTACGGGC
>JAPEKN010000028.1:61610700-61621524 GCA_028877435.1 Cathorops dasycephalus
GTTAGCGCTTTCCGGTTGAAATCACAAAAAACTAATTTTCTCAAAACACATCCGATTGACGTGATTGTGATAGCAACCCAACGTATGCACTCCCAGTGATGCGGAAATAGACCTAAAAAGCATTTCACTCCAGAGTTTTCCTTTAAGTACGGTATATAAAAATGGTAAGGTTATCAAGAGGCTATCTTTGTAGGTGTACAGTTACTGATCAGAGCCCATCTGTTGCTCTGGAAAACTTTCACCTTCCACCTTCCACCACAGGATCACCGCTAGAAGGAATTTATTCTGGAAAGTTCTTTCTGTTGGTTATCAGTCTGGTCTGGAGGATCAGACAGCTCGGCTCAACTATTCTGAATATCACATGCGTAATGTGTTCAAATTCACCAACTCTCTTTGGGCATTCGGATCGATTGTGCTTCAAACAGAGATAAAACACTCCATGTCCTGCAGCTGCTGGTTTTCAGATCATCCAGAGAAGCGTGCTTGGTGGGTTTCAGTGCCTTTCGTTTAATGAGTATGAATCAAACAACTTTTTCGAAATTACCTTTTGTACATCAAGTGAGCTGAAGGACTCTTAAGGATTCTGATTGCACTGTTAAATTCTCCTTCAAACTTCTGTCCTTGTGTACAGCGTCTGACTTTTCCATATTCTCTACATGTCTCTGTTTGATGATTTTAGGGCTCAGAGCATTTGATTTACATTGGAGAGGGCAGAAGCGCTAATGAGAGAGAGAGAGAGAGAGAGAGAGAGAGAGAGAGAGAGTCGCAGCATTTCAGTTTGAACTCTGCTAGATAATGAAAAGAAGACTTGTCCAAAGACTGGAATGTTATTGGCGATATCATCCATGTTCATATTTTTCTTGCATGACTATTTCATAAATTACATTACATTAAGCAGACACTCTTATCCAGAGTGACGTACAACATACCCAGAGCAGCCTGGGGAGCAGTTGGAGGTTAGGTGCCTTGCTCAAGGGCACTTCAGCCATTCCTGCTGGTTCTGGAAATCAAACCAGCAACCTTTTGATCCCAAAGCTGCTTCTCTAACCATTAGGCTTCGCATGGGATGGGATTTTATTTAATTTGTCACTGGTTAATCTGAGTAATCAGGCTAATAAACTATAATGGCAGTGAACCAAGATGGTGGCGCCCTGTTCGGCTGCTGCTGCATGGGCTCGCGACAGTTAAGGTTTTCTCAATCAAAATACGCCGCCTAGTAAGTCAGTGTAGCAGTTCCTGATGTGGGTGGAACACAGAAGCACGGCAGGCGAGAGTTGATGGTCACACACAAACTCTTTATTTCCCTTATTTTAGCTTTTCAGCATTCTTTCACTCACTCACTCTACACGCACACATGCATTGTGGTCGGGAGGGAGACTCTTTTCTCTGCTCTCCCCCTCCTTTTATGCTCTGTGCCTGTAACACACACACACACACACACATTAATTGACAGCAGGTGGAATGACTTAGCCACTTACCTTCCCCAATCCCGCCCTCTATTCACAGACTGCTGCTTGGCCATGCCCCCGCTGCCACAGTCAGTAATTCCTCTCAGTAAGTTTATATATAGTCGCCAGCACTTGCTGGAATTACGATCATCCAGTGATTTCGGCTTCATAGACACAACTACTTGGGAGTGTTTGCATAGCCTCGGAGTGCTGCACCAGCAAGACCCATGAGCCTACGGTGCAGCGGCCTCCCCTAGCAGCAGAAGCCGACGGAGGAGTAAGCGGAGGCGGTGTGACCGAAGGCAGAAGCACAGTTGTCAGGGGGGCTAACAGCTAAGCTAAAAGCTAACCTTTATAAAACACTGCTCCCATCTGTCTTCCTCACTAACGTTCGCTCCCTGGAGAACAAAATGGATCATCTGCAGCTGGAATTAACATCAAAACGAGAGTTGAGGAACTGCTGCGCTATAATTCTGACAGAGACATGGCTTAACTCTTCAATCCCGGACAATGTTGTTAGCATTGAGGGGCTAGCTACGTTTCATGCCAACAGGAGCTGCGCACTAAGCGGTAAATCCCGAGGGGGTGGTTTGTGTATTTATATCAATAACAGTTGGTGTAAAAATGCTAAGTTTTGTCTCGAGTCATTGCTCACCGGACAGTGAGCTTCTGATTGTAAATTGCAGACCATTCTATCTGCCCAGGGAGTTTACTTTAGTTTCCATCACTGTTGTGTACATGCCCCCTAGCGCTAACACAAAGGAGGCTATGAGTGTTCTCTACCGGACCATCAGTGAGCTGCAATCCGCTCACACAGAGGGCTTTTCATTGTGGCTGGGGATTTTAACCAGGCCAACATGAAGACAGTTCTCCCTCATTTTCACCAGCATGTGGATTGTGCAACCAGGGGAGTGAACACATTAGACATGAGCTACACCAACTGAAGGATGCATTCAGAGCAGCCCCCATCCCCACCTTGGCTCTTCTGACCATTTTTCTATTTTGCTAATCCCTGCATATATGCCCCTGCTGATCAGAGGAAAACTAACAGTGAGGCAGGTGAGGGTATGTGGAGGCACTACAGGACTGTTTTGAGTGCACTGACTGGGACATGTTCAAGGCAGCTGCCACTTGCAATGATCATACCAACATAGATGAGTATGCCATGTCTGTGTCAGCCTACATCAACAAATGCATGGATGATGTCAGCTACAAAGAACATCACCACCTGGGCCAACCAAAAACCCTGGATGACTGATGAAGTATGCAAAATGCTCAAGGCATGGAATTCAGCCTTCAAGTCTGGCGATGAGAAGGCACTGAACAGCGAGAGCCAACTTGAACCTTGCCATCAGACTAGTAAAGCATGCTCACAGTTAAAAAATCCAGGACTTTTTCCATGATGCTGCTAACACCAGGGATATGTGGCAAGGCATACGGACTAACTACAGGATGGCCCCTCCCGAGTGTGGTGATGATGCAGACTTCCTCAATAAACTCAATAACTTCTTTGGGAGATTTGAGGCACTAAAAAGCACTCCTGCAGAGAAAGCTGTTCCACATCAGGATGAAAAGGTACTCTGTCTTGATACAGCTGGGGTGTGGAGGACTCTGAGGAGAGTCAACACTCAGAAGGCCCTGGGCCCTGATAATATTCCTGGTTGGGTGCTCAGGGAATGTGCAAACCAGCTGGCTTATGTTCTAACGGACATTTTCAACACCTCATTGGATCAAGCCAAGGTCTCATCATGTTTCAAAACTGCCACCATCATCCCAGTGCCAAAAAAAACTCAAATCACATCACTCAACAACTACCGGCCCATCGCACTCACTCCCATTATGATGAAGTGCTTTGAGAGTCTGGTAAAGGAGCACATCACCCCCAGGCTTCCTCCCATGTTCAACCCCATCCAGTTTGCCGACCAGCCAAACTGCTCTACTGAGGACACTATCTCCGCTCTTCACCGGAGCCTTGCACACCTGGAGGAGAAGGACAATTATGTGCGGATGCTGTTCCTGGACTTCAGTTCAGCATTTAATACCATCACTCCACATCATCTGGTGAACAAACTGGGACCCCTGGGATTCAGTACTCCCCTGTGCAGCTGGCTGCTATACTTCCTCACTGAAAGACCACAGTCAGTGTGGGTCAGACAGAACACCTCCAGTGTCATCACCCTCAGCACAGGCTCCCCTCAGGGCTGTGTCCTGAGCCCTCTGCTGTTCACTCTGATGACACACGACTGTATCCCCAAGGCTGCCAGCAACCACATTGTGAAGTTTGTGGATGGCACAACAGTGGTGGGCCTCATCAGGGACGACAATGACCTGGCCTACAGAGAGGAGGTGGAGCAGCTGGTGGACTGGTGCAGAGAAAACAACCTGATCCTGAACGTAGACAAAACCAAAGAGATCATTGTCAACTTTAGCAAGAACCAGCCCAGTCACACTCCACTTCTTATCAACAACATGGCTGTGGAGGTGGTCAACAGCACCAAGTTCCTGGGGGTGCACATCACAGACAACTTCACCTGGTCTGTGAACACCGTATCACTGCTCAAGAAGGCACAGCAGCGTCTGCACTTCCTGTGTAGGATGAGGAGAGCCCACCTGCCCCCACCCATCCTCACTACATTCTACAGAAGCACCATAGAGCGTTCTAATCAGCTCCATTGATGTGTGGTGTGGAGGCTGCAGTGCCTCTGACCGGAAGAATGTGAGGAGAGTGGTGAGGACAACGGAGAAAATCATTGGAACTTCTCTTCCCTCCATTCAGGACATCGCACCTAAGCACTGCATGTCCCGAGCCAGAAACATCAGTGACTCCTCACACACTCACTATGGACTGTTCTCCCTCCTGGCCTCTGGAAAGAGGTTCCACAGCATTCGGTGCAGGACCACCAGGTTCTGTAACAGCTTTTCCCCCAGGTCACCAGACTGCTGAACCCTAAATCCAAACTCCATCCATCCGTTATCTGTAGCCGCTTATCCTGTTCTACAGGGTCGCAGACTATGGGTGAGAGTCAAATTGCCAGATTATCGCAGGACTGACACAGAGACAAACAACCATTCACATCTATGGTCAATTTAGAGCCACCAATTAACCTAACCTGGAGGAAACCCACACAGACACTGGGAGAACATGCAAACTCCACAAAGAAAGGCCCTCGCCGGCCGCTGGGCTCAAACCCAGGACCTTCTTGCTGTGAGGCAACAGTGCTAACCCCAATCTAAACTCTAAATTCTTATTTATAACTTGAACATTTCCTAATTCCACAGGTCACTTTATACTATTGCACTTTATATTTTTGCTGCTGCATAATTTAATTTAATTCACTTCATATTTAATTCCATGCTGAGCCAAATTGCAACAAAATTTCATTCTGTGCACACTTGTTGCATACTGAACAACAATAAAGGTTGTCTAAGTCTAATTCATAGAGCTGAGTTTTAAGCAATGGCTGCTACATGTTGTCAAACTAGGCGAAAAATAAAATAAATAATCTGACATGCTAGAATTTTCTTCATGGTGTCGTCGGGCATCCCAGATACTTCATCGCTATTCTTCAGTTATGCCACACTATAAGGCCTGATCATCTTTACCTCAATTCATATTCGGGAAGATTCTAGAAATTTGTCGGCCATGACAGTCGTGTCAAAATCGGGCTGAATTTGTGTACTGGCACAATATTTATGCTTTGACAATGTTAACTAATATAGACATGTAAAATGTAAACCACTGATTATATCTAGCCTATTTTAACAGTGTAATATTAACCTGCAAAGCTACACTAACGTGTAAACAGTCTTTATTAAAGCACTCGATGTTTGCCAAGCACCAAGTTTACTCAACTCTCTCTCAAGCGGTTTGCCCTTTGGCAGGTCCTGTACATGAGTACAGTTGCCATTGTTGCCTATTCTGGGCCATCCTCTTTACTGAGTGGAAGCTCCTCCCTTTCCTGATAACATCCAGCATCATGATTCTTCTTCTCCCTCTCTTCAACCATGTCAGTTAACAACCCTTCTCCTCTCATAACATGTCCAATCCATTTTGCTTTTCTCTTCCAGATGGTACTCATGAGCATCCTCTTCTCTCCAACTCTTCATTACTGATCTTCTCCAAAACCACATCTCACAACTTTCCAGTCTCTTCACGTCAGTCTTCTTCATTGTCCAAGTTTCTGAGCCATACAGTACTTCAAACCAGACTCTTGACTAGTTTCTTCTTAAATCTCATGGACTGGAGTGAGGAGAACAACCTCACACTCGACATCAGCAAAACGAAGGAGCTGATAGTGGACTTCAGCAGGAAGCAGCAGAGGGACCGCCAACCCATCTGCATCAACGGGGCCCAGGTAGATAGAGTGGACAATTTCAAATACCTGGGCGTCCACATATCACAGGACCTCTCTTAGTCCTATCACACCAACACCTTGGCTAAGAAAAGCCACCAGCACCTCTACTTCCTAAGGAGACTGAAGGACTTCAAACTCCCACTCAGGGAACTAAGGAACTTTTACTCCTGCACTATTGAGAGTGTCCTGAGTGGAAGCATCACTAACTGGATGGGAAGCACCACCAGGAGAGACCAGCTGGCTCTCAGGAGGGTGGTTCGCTCTGCTGAGAGGACCATCAGGACCACCCTCCCTAACCTGCAGGACATTTATTCCAACCGCTGCAGGGACAGAGCCAGGAAGATCGCCAGAGACCCCAGCCACCCAAATAATAGACTGTTCTCCCTGCTGCCTTCAGGGAGATGCCAACGACAGCTGAAGGCTAACACTGAGAGAATGAGGAGGAGCTTCTTCCTTCAGGCCATCAGACTGTTGAACTGTTCACAATGATAACAAGGTACACTACTACGCACTACTGCACTTTGGACTCCAAGGACTCGTAACCGCACAATCATCACATCTCCGACATGCTTCCACTCATTAAGGTTTTTTTCTTCCCCTCCCTTTATTTCTATAGTTTTTAATTTATCTATATACTTTTACACTTGCAACGACCTAAGGTACATAAGAATTTCACTGTAATTACTTGTGACCAATAAAACTTGGCCAATATATGTGACCAATAAAACTTGAACTTGAAACTATTATATTTTGAGTTTTATAGTTATTAGGCCGTTTTAACTGGCTCACTTGGATTGACGTCATTTAATGAATGCAAAACTCAGTGACTCAAAAACATATCAGCCGAATGTCTACAGTCCATAACTCATCCTGTAAAAGGTTTTGTTTGTGGAATGTTCAGGAATTATGTAAAACTCTGTTCAAATGTCCAACCAAAACACCAAATATTACTGTAGACATGTAGAACATGTTTATGATATATACCTATCCCAAGGTCTGGGAGAATAAAGAGGTTCCTGGCTGCAAGAACATTGGGATCTTCTGCTTGTAGGCCATAAGAACTCTTAGCTTCCTCAAGCAGATGTACTCAAACATTTTCCCTATAAGACCAGATTCCTGGAACTTATTCATAGTCTTGGGCATGAAGTTCTGTTTCTGATCATTTTCAACTCCAAGCACTGCCCATTTACCACCATACAAGGTGAGAACGCTGCATCAGTGCAGCTTTAACAGTTGAACAGGCAGCATACCTAACAACCTGTGTCCTTCGTTCCTTCTCAGGGGGTTTACTGACAGAACCCCCCCACCGAGGAGCTACATCCAGGAGCTACATTCTTTCTGGGACGACCCCTACCTCTGGGTCCTGGTTTATTAGGATACTGGGCATGGGATTCCTGCTTAAGAAGGGGGTCGAGGATGGACCTGGACTTGACCCAACTTTGTTCCTCGGGCCTGTATCCTTCCCAATCTACCAGATACTCAACTTGGCCTCCTCTTCATCTTGAGTCGAGGATCTTGTTGACCTGCTAGATGGGATCTCCCTCTAGATTAAGTGCAGTGTTCCTGGGTAGGTGTGTTGCTGGAAAGGGGCCCCGGGATAGTAGGTTTTAGGTGTGAGACGTGAAATGTAGGCAATACTCAGCTGTGAGGGGGGAGTTCAAGATGATACTTCATTGATCCAGCGCACAACCTTAATTGGCCTGATGTAGCGTGGCTGGAGTTTTCTACAGGTGTTGATTTCTCTCAGATTCTTAGTGGCCACCCATACTCTGTCACCAGGGAAGAAGTTAGGAACCTCTATGCTTATCTGCATATTCTTTGTACTTGGTGCAGACTGATTCTAGCCACTGATGGACCTTCTCCAAGGTGGTTTGACTGCATCTGATCCAGCCATCGACGGCTTGTACCTGGCTGGGTGCGTTGTCCCAGGGAGAAAAGAGCGGTTGGTAACCGAGTATGCACTGAAATGGTGTCAGTTGGGTGGCAGAGAGTGTTTAAGTGAGTTTTGTGCATACTCGGCCCAAAGCAGGAAGTGCGCCCAGACCCCCTGGTTGCACATGCAATAGATCCTTAAAAAACACCCGATCTCCTGGTTTGCTCTCTCTACTTGGCTGTTGGCTGGGGAGCTGGAAGTGAGGCTTAAGGATACTCCCAACCTCTCTATGAAGCTTGTCCAAAAATGTGAAATGAATTGGGGTCCCTGGTCACTAACTATATCTTCAGGGATACCGTACTACCTGAAAACTTGCTGAAACAACAGCTCCGCAGTCTGAGAGGCTGTGGGGATGCCTGGCAATGGAATGAGTTTCAGTGCTTTAGAAAATCAGTCGGTGATTATCATTATCATGGTGTTGCCTTGAGAGGGAGGGAGATCTGTGATAAAGTCAATTGCTAGGTATGACCAAGGTCTTTGGGGAATTGACAGAAGGTATAGTTTGCCAGGCGTATGCATGTGTGTGTGTGTATGTGTGTCTTGGAACCTTTGCTTGAGCGCACTCGGAGCAGGAGGTGGTGAACTGGTTGATTTCTGAAAGCATATTCTCCCACCAGTACCTGTTCCTTAACATCTGGTGCGTGCGTTGGCTATTCGGATGTCCAGTCGCAGAAAATGTGTGCGCCCAGGTGATGAGTCTGCTGCAAAGATGCTTGGGTATGTAGAGGAGGCCAGGTGGGAGATGAATGGGCAGAGTTTGAAGCTGTGACTTGCTTATTTCCTTGTCCAGTTCCCAGGTGATGGATTGTACAAAACACTGTGGTTGAATGATGGGATGAGAAACTGAGTCATGGTGGGATGGACTGAACACCCTGGATAGAGCATCTGCCTTGGTATTCTTGGAATATGGATGGAATGAAACTGTGAAGTCAAATCGGGTGTAGAATAATGCCCACTTGGCCTGATGTGGATTCAACCTTTTGGCTTTCCTGAGATATTCTAGGTTCTTATGATCTGTGAGGATTACAAAGGGGTGAGTGGCTTCCTCTAACCAATGCTGCCACTCTTCAAGGGCTAGTTTAACAGCAAGCAGTTCTCTGTTCCCCATGTCTGCTGAAGTTAGTTTTTTAGAAAAGAAGGATACTGGGTGTAGCTTCTGTTTTTCCCTGAAACGTTGGGACAGGATGGCCCCTACTCCAGTGTCAGATGCATCTACTTCTATGATGAATGGCTTTGTAGGGTCAGGGTGCTGAAGTATGGGTGCAGAAGTGAAGGCCAGCTTAAGCCAATTAAAGGCTTCCTCTGCTGCTGAGTTCCACTGTAGGCATTTGGGACCCTTTCTTCAGCAAGGTGGTTAGAGGGGCTGCCAGAGTGCTGAAACTTCAAATGAACTGGCGGTAAAAGTTTGCAAAGCCCAAGAATCGTTGAAGATCCTTTATAGATTTGGGTGTCGGCCAGGACAGTACAGCTGAGACTTTAGATGAGTGCACGCTCACTCCTTCAGTGCTGATAATATAGCCAAGGAAGGAGACCCTACTTTGATGAAACTTGCAATTCTCAGCCTTCACGTAGAGGTTGTTCTCTAGTAGTCGCTTGAGAACTGCTCTGACGTATTCCTGGTGACTCTGGACATCTGAGGAGTATATCAGGATGTTGTCAATATAAGCGATGACATATTTGCCCAGCATGTCCCGTAGCACGTCATTAATGAAGCACTGGAAAATGCTGGGTGCCAAAGAAAGGCCATAACCCGGTATTTGAAGTGTCCAGCGGTAGTGCTGAAAGCTGTTTTCCATTCACCGCCCTTCTTTATCCTGATCAGATTGTAAGCACTGCACAAATCAAGCTTGGAAAAGATCCTCACGGATCAGAGTTGTTCCAGAGTTGCTGGGACCAGGGGAAGAGGATAAGGATACTTGACAGTGACCTGGTTTAAACCTCTGTAATTGATGTAGGGCCTTAGTCCACCCCCTCATTTCTCCACAAAAAAGAAACCAGCAGATGTGGGAGACTTGGATGGACAGATATATCTCTATTTGAGGGCCTCCTGAATATACTCCTCTATGGCAGTGTGTTCCTTTTGGGACAGGGGGTAAATACAACCTCAGGGCGGAGACAAACCTGGCAGTAAGTCAATAGCACAGGTGTATGGTCTGTGTGGTGGTAGCCCACAGGCTTTCCCCTTACTGAAGACTTCTGAAAGATCCCAATAGCAGTCAGGAACGTTGTCCATGGAGTCAGGTTGAGGACTTTCCACAGAGGTGGAAGATACTTTGACCTGGGGACGAGAGAGACAGCTCTGGAAACATGTGGGTGACCATTGAAGGATTTCTTTACTTTGCCATGAAATAAAAGGGTCATGAAATTGTAGCCTGGGGTATCCAAGAATAATATCATGATCAACAGCTATCATTACATACAGTGCGATGAGTTCCTTGTGCAATGCTCCTACTTGAATCTGTACTGGTTGAGTATGTGAAGTGACCAGCCTGTCGCCTATTGGTCCTCCATCGATGGTCCTAATGCTGTGCACTGTGCAGAGGGGTGGTAGGCAGGTTGAGCTTCTGCACCATGGTACTAGTGATAAAATTCCCCTCTGTCCCTGAATCAACAAAAGCAGATAGGACGCAAGTGGAGGATGCAATCTTTAGTAAAACTGGTATCTTGAAGGACTTTGAGTTGAACTCTCTCACTGGACTCGTAGATCTTACTGGTTTCTCTTCTGGGGTTTCATGAACTGGTCGGATTGGACAGTGCTGGATGTTATGTTCGGGGCTCCCACAGTAGAACCATAACCCCTCCTTGCATCATCTAGCATGCTCAGCATGGGTTAACCTAGTGCGTGAGATCTCCATGGGTGAGCTG
Source organism: Cathorops dasycephalus (assembly GCA_028877435.1). Classification (NCBI taxonomy): domain Eukaryota; kingdom Metazoa; phylum Chordata; class Actinopteri; order Siluriformes; family Ariidae; genus Cathorops; species Cathorops dasycephalus. The sequence goes on from JAPEKN010000028.1 coordinate 61,621,302, forward strand.
TCCTCTGATGGCTGAACAGGCCTGGTACAATCGTGGATAGAGGGTCGATGTTTGTAGTTCGTTCCTTCTCAGCAGGTTTACTGACAGCGTAAAGGTTGTTAGGTCTGATACTCTGATAGTCTTTCTCATCTCATTATCTGTAGCCACTTTATCCTGTTCTACAGGGTCGCGGGCGAGCTGGAGCCTATCCCAGCTGACTACGGGCGAAAGGCGGGGTACACCC